>ML264989.1:18458-63700 GCA_005239495.1 Nicotiana undulata | reverse complement strand
CCCGGCAGGTCAGCAGGGAATACCTCTGAAAACTCACGAACCACGGGCACAGACTCCATAGAATGGACCTCGGCACTAGAATCACGAACATAGTCCAAACAACCCTTCTCGACCATGCCCTGAGACTTCATATATGAAATAACTCTACCGAAAGAATGACTAGGAGTCCCTCTCCACTCCAAGCGAGGTACTACTGGAAAGGCCAAGTTCACTGTCTTGGCATGACAGTCCAGAATAGCATGATAGGGAGATAGTCAATCCATCCCCAATATAACATTGAAGTCAACCATATCAAGAAGCAAAAGATCTACCTGAGTCTCCAGACCACCAATAACCACTAAGCATGAACAGTAGACTCGATCTACCACAATAGAATCACCCACCGGTGTAGACACATATACAGAAGTACTCAGGGAATCACGGGGCATACTTAGATAAGGGGAAAAATATGAAGACACATAGGAGAATGTAGACCCCGGATCAAATAAAACCGAAGCATCTCGGTTGCAAACTGAAACCATACATGTAATGACTGCATCAAAGGCCTCAGCCTCAGGCCTGTCCGGAATAGCATAACATCGGGGCGAGCCCCTCCAACCTGAACATCTCTGGGTCGACCTAATGCGGGCTGACCTCTACCTCTCACACCCTGTCCTCCACCTGTAATAGTATGGCCCCCACCTCTAGCACCTCGACCTCCACCCCTAGCTGGCTGAGGGGGTGGGGGTGCACCTTGTTACACCCCATGTTTTCGTACATGGAATTACTCCATAAGTAAATTGAGATATGCTCGGAAATGAGATGTTACATTCCGTATTTTCTTATGTAAAGGTTTCGTCGTAAAGTAATCGATGTAAGTTAGGGAATGAGATTATTGTGAGGTTATATGTATTATGCTATTTCAAACAAGTGATGAGTAAATTCGTGAAGGTGAGAGGGTAAGACAATCGGAAAAAATGAATTTCGTCGAAATTTGACATTTTGGGATAAAATACGGCCCGAGCCAAACTACCCGGTATTTATGGACTAGTACCATATAAGGTACCACATGGCCATAATAGTAAGGTGTATAAGGTATGTGAAAAGTGAGTAGTATTTTAAGTAAGTGGAAATAATTCTTAATTATGTGGGTAATTGAAAATAATTTTTAATTATGTGGGTAATTGGATAATTATTGATTAATGGGTGATTAACAAATTGATTAGGAAATTGATGGATAATTGGTTAAAATCTTTGGACACACCAATGATACTTTAACGTGGTAGCAATATGCTTTCTCTTTGATGACTCTTTAGTCATTTTGAAAGGTGGCTACATTTAAAGTAAACCTTATCTCATTTGGTTAAAAGAAGAGCTATTAAGAAAGACAACAAAAAGGGGTACGGATGTATTTCATTTCTCCATTCTTGTTGAGAAAAACATCCATTCGTTATTAGCAACATGTTTTAAAGAGAGATGGTAAGATCTGCAAAGTGACAGTGGAGCTCACCATTGTTTTAAAGACCTCTTTATCTTGAAATATCTTTATCGTTACTTCATTAAGGAATTCATATAGGATTATCAAAGATTTGTTTATCTACAAGTAACGGGTCTTCTTCAGCATAGAATTCATATGAGATTATCATGTAATCGCAACGAGATTTGAAATTCTAAGGGAGTACGGTACACACTTTCTCAAGAACATCATACAGACTTTTTTTCCTACTTCGATTCGTCGTTACGTGTTTTCGTAAAAGACGTATGTTAGAGGAAATGTCAAGAGAATCAGTTAAGGTATGTTAAGGCTATCCCTTCTTTCTTTTTGGCATGATCTATACGACATGAACGAAACGAGAAAATGCACAACTTCCGTAAAATACTCTATTCGTAGAAATGCTAGACATGTGTATATTCTTATCCTTTCATGTGTCATATTACTCTATCATCTGTTCATGGGTCTCGGAAATAAGTAAGTTGGTAAAGTTTATATCATGATATTAATCAGAGGCATAATGGCCTTTTGACGTACCGAGAGATTTTGTTGACGTATTTCATATGCATTTCATGCATTTATACATGCACATTGACCCATGACCAGATGGCGTTATATACGCATATATATGTATGTATGTATGTATGTATATATATATATATATATATATATATATGTATATATATATATATATATGTATGTATATGGGATATGGGAAAGGTTATGGCGTTACATACGCACCACCACCTAATCAGCTGGTATACGTTGATGATTTGCCCACAGTGGCCGAGATGATATGATGGGATTCCCTCAGAGGCTTGATGATGTTATGAACACCTGTAGCTATGCACGGCATGACATTCTTACGCATATGCATGACAATATAAGTATGTCATGATTTACAGAGTTATCTAGACTTCCAGGTTGAATACTTTATATTTCTTCTATGTCTCTTAAATACTTATTTATGTGCCTTACATACTCGGTACATTATTCGTACTGACGTTCCTTTTTCCTGGGGACGTTGCGTTTCATGCTCGCAGGTCCTGATAGACAGCTCGGGAGTCCTCTTAGTAGGCTATTAGCTCAGCAGAAGGTGTTGGTGCGCTCCATTTTCTCCGGAGTTGCTTATGTGGTCAGTAAGATTAGGACATGTACTGATTAGTATGGCGGGGCCTTTTCCCGACCTCTATGAAAATTATGTACTCCTAGAGGCTTGTAG
Organism: Nicotiana undulata; assembly: GCA_005239495.1. Lineage (NCBI taxonomy): Eukaryota > Viridiplantae > Streptophyta > Magnoliopsida > Solanales > Solanaceae > Nicotiana > Nicotiana undulata. Next base: position 61,007 of record ML264989.1, on the reverse strand, counting down.
ACATATGTCGTGTACGTGAAAGATTGTACGGCCTTGTCGGCCTATATTTTGAGTTTATAAATGATCAGTTGGCCTATTAGGCCAATATGTCACGTGTATATGATGATGTAATATGAAAGATATGTTACGTTGGTACTCAGTCGAGTAAGGTACCGGGAGCCCGTCGCGGTCCATCGGTTTGGGTTGTGACAAAAGTGGTATCAGAGCAGTTCTGTCCTAGGGAGTCTACAAGTCGTGTCTAGTAGAGTCTTGTTTATGGGTGTGTCGTGCACCACACTTATAAGCAAGAGGCTACAGGGCATTTAGGATTGTCACTCTTTCTTCTTACTCTAGATCGTGTGGTAGAGCTCACTTATAAGAATCCAAACTCCTAGCTTCTATTTCATTCGTAATAAGACGATACCTACAAATGGTAAGAGGTTGAATGTGACTATGGAAGAGTTGAGTCTGAGTGACTCGATTTTTTCATGATGTTTACGATGAGTAAATGCAAGGTCTACAGTAGATAATGTGTGTATTAAGACGTGTAAGCTTCTTGATAAGGAGCATTAAGGCAAGGATATCTATCCACCCCTACGGTGAAAAGAAATGAGAGATTCAGAAGATATATACAAATTTCAACAAGTAAAAGAAGCAATATGAAGAAGGGTACGAGGCGCCTAATTAATGAAGAATAACAGTATTTACAACTCAGACAGAGGAATATAAGCCTTTTGAGTTACCTTCAACAGTGACAGAGGTATGTACAATTGGCCACACCGATCTAAGTTATGCCTTATGGGAGCTAATATATATGGTTTAAAAAAAGGGAGGGATATCAGAATCCTGTTGGGATTAGAGTAATCAAAATGGTGGATGAATTGTTTGTATTAGTTGACATTTCCGAAGGATAAAGTGCTAATAGATCTCTTTGTGAGACACCCCGATGGTGCACTCTAAAATAGTATAGCTAGATATGAGTACTACAAAGATAGGCACTGGAAGCCTCGAAGGGATAAATATTACCTTAGTATGGCTCCCTCTACTAGATCCAGTCGACGGAGCAAGGTAAGGTAAAAAGCGAAAGAATGGCTTGTTGAAGTTGTCAAAAGAAAAGGATAGGCAGAAATATTAGCAGGAAAATAAGAATAGAGAGATACAGAAGCATTATGAGTAAGATGTGATACATGGATGGCAAACGGTAGATCAAAAGATGACAGTATTATAGAATCTATAGTCAAGTGAAGAAAGAAACGAGAGGTGACAGGCCTTGAGACAACAAAAGAATATAGGCCATAAAGTCATATCCTCATTTCAAGAAATAAGTTCGCAACTCTGATGCGATTACCAAAAGGAAAAGTTAGATCCCATAGTAATAGAAACCAGTATGGATTGATGAACAAAATAAACTAAACATGAATTAGGGACTTAGTGATTGGATAATAGTCGGCATCATGAGAATTTCCGATTTGGTTCTGGCAATAGTGGAATGCACAACAGAAGAAAATTCATGAGAAATCCAGAGAATGGTCATTCAGGAAGTCTCTTCCCTAAAGCAAGCAATGTGGGCCAAGTTAAGCTTAAGGGGCTGAATGTACCAGTTACATTAGTTCTCACCCTCGCGAGTAAGGAATTTTATTATCCTTGGTACAAGAGGATTACCACAAGGCGAGTAAGGGTCATTGATGATGTGAAAAGACGCCAAATATGAAGAAATAAAACATTTATACATAAATCATCGTAGTACTAAATTTGAGTAACCCCCCCCCCCCCCAAAAAGGGGAGATTATGGAATGTGTGGTCTTAAGTCAAAATTAAGTGGTTCTAGTAATTATGGAATGGTAAAGGAAGAATGCGAAAACAAAAATGAGGAAGGAATGAGATTGCACTTATCTAAATCCTACAGATATGCTACAATTCCAGAACATTATGCAAGCATGGAGTCAAGGAAAGGAAGTCAAAGTTTATGCGCGGGATGTTATTGAAAGTAAGGAGCCCGTGCAAGATGTAAGTTAAGACAAAGGAAATAAACCAAGAAAGATTATGTGGAGTAATGATATGAGAATGAGACAACGAGTAGTTAATAGCAAATTCAGGAGGAGCCTAGTTATGGCCAGACAAGAGGTTGCAGACAAATCAACATATCGTGCAAGATAAACATAGGGAACCCTAACCCGGAGAATTATTCCTTGCAGTTATGACACCGTGATCCTTGAGAAATATTCATATAGGAGTTGGGATAATTAAAGGTACCGTATAAGTATTACGAAAATAAAAGAGAGTGCCACTTGGAAGACAGTAAAAAAAAATATAAGTTCAGAAGCAGCCCTACAAGCATAAGGGCATAGAGGTAAGTAACTACGAATAATTATAGGTAAGGAAGGACATCGAAAGGTTCCGTAATCAGCTCACACCTTTACAAGAGTCAAGGGTTCTCCCTAAGTACTACAACGAATGACTAGCTAAGGAAACAAGGAAGAAGGATTCAACCTAAGGACAATGACCTAAAGAGGAAATGCTCTTGCAACAATAGTGTCACAACAACATTGTAAGCACTCCAAAAGAAGTGGCACCTACCGTGGCTGGAACGGGAAGTAAAATTAAAAGTAATATCCGAGATCATATGAGTTGCATGAAAACTTTGGTATGCGCATGAACTAAGGTAAGCTAAGTATGCACGCAACAAGGGGGCAGAAAGACCAGGAAAAATAATAGCTTACGTTAAAGAAAGCTAAGAAGGAACAAAAGGAATTATTCGATCAATGATCTCGAGTTGGTGACATTATGAACGCACTTAAGAGTTTGAAGTTTTATACCTGCAACATATACAACCATAGAAGATTCTGGTATACGTTAAAATAAAGAATTAAGCCCAGGTCATAGACGAAGGATTGAATTGTTAAAGGAATTTATCATGAATACCCCTTAGCGTCTATGAAAGGCTAAAGTAATAGCTAATACAAGGAGCCGCAGATCGGAAGATAGCTTAATCCTACGTAAAGGCTGATCAGGAAGAAGAGAAAACTAAAGAGTTACATCGACTAATTAAAACAGGAGTGGACCAAGAGAATATAAACCTCGGGATCACTCTTACATAGCAGATGTATAAGAGAGATAGTACAGTCGCCATATTTTATAACGGCTCTACTAAGAAGCCAACTGAAGAGTACCAGCCTCATAAGAAGTCAGTATGAAGCTCCTACCAGATTATGTATACACCAGAGGTGCAAGTATGATAATAAAGCTTCAAGTTATGGATGTGAATTATACCTATGTGGAAGGAAGGTCATGAAAGATATACAAGATGTGGTATAAGATTGTAAGGTAAATAAGGTAAAAGTGAACAACGTATGAGATATTCAAATGCAGAAGGTGGTAAATAGTCCCTACTTCGGATAGAAGGCTAGAAACGCGGGGATTCAATATCCAAGAATGATAGGCGGCATCATCGGTGGCATATCTTACAACCTATAGTTTCTAAGTATTGATAGTTCTAGCTAAGAGAGTAAAGAGGAATTAGAGACGATGTGATGTCTCGCTTGACGTTCCAGAATAACACAAGGAAATCTATGGTGCAAGCAAGTTGAAAGGAGATTGCAAGTAGTATAAAAAGATATGTGTAGGTCGCCAAGCTAAAGTGTGGTAGAACGACAAGGTTTTGCAAGACAGGAGTAAGGATAAAAAAACAAAGGCAAGTGAGAAGGTGACGAAAGTGGATAAGCCATCGGGACTAAGCCCTTGAAAACAAGAGAGTTGATGGGTTCTATAAGTTATACAAAGATCAGTATAGCCTAAATGAACTCAAATGAGTCTAAGACTAAATGCATTTAGAAGAGATGGAATGGTACTCTAATAGTATAATGAAGGCGTAATTGTGATAGATAAAGGATAACCTATGGGCCTTAGATAAAGTAATGACTTGAAGAGGATTTCATTAATTGTAAGGATTAAAATACCCACGTAAGGTAAATCACATTGGGATGACTATGATATGAAATAGGGTTATGGAAGTACAGTAACGCCCCCGGGTTTGGGGCGTGAAAATAGTGGTATCAAAGTCACTTCAAAGGTTCCACGATGCGACGTAAGCCCTAGTGGAAATGTATCACGTAGGAGGTTTCAAGTTATTAGTAATAGAATGTAGACCAACATTGAGGTGAATTAACAACGGATGGATAAACGGATCTATGAAATAAGGTATAGTAAGTTTGACAAAGTACCGAGCGAAGAACTTCAGTATACCTACAAATGCCTAGAGGAATATTTTATCAAGATCTGTATATGTTAACAGAGTAAGGCCTAGAGATTAGTTAGAAGGATTCCGGATACAAGTCGTGGTGTGAGAAAGAGGCTTAAAGGGGGGAATGCCCTGGCCTTTGGATTTATCCAAAGAACAGTTTCCTAAATGGCAAGAAGAGTATTAAAGTATTCGCAAGAGCTATGGGTTATGAGAATGATAAGTGCATCAGTAAACATTCGAGGACGAATGCTCCAAAGGGGGGAATGATGTTACACCCCATGTTTTCGTACATGGAATTACGCCATAAGTAAATTGATATATGCTCGAAAATGAGATGTTACATTCCGTATTTTCGTATGTAAAGGTTTCGTCGTAAAGTAATCGATGTAAGTTCGGGAATGAGATTATTGTGAGGTTATATGTATTATTCTATTTCAAACAAGTGATGAGTAAATTCGTGAAGGTGAGAGGGTAAGAAAATCGGAAAAAATGAATTTCGTCAAAATTTGACATTTTGGGATAAAATACGGCTCGAGCCAAAATACCCGATATTTATGGACTAGTACCATATAAGATACCACATGGCCATGATAGTAAGGTGTATAAGGTATGTGAAAAGTGAGTAGTATTTTAAGTAAGTGGAAATAATTCTTAATTATGTGGGTAATTAAAAAATAATTCTTAATTATGTGGGTAACTGGATAATTATTGATTAATGGGTTATTAAAAATTGATTAGAAAATTGATGGATAATTGGTTAAAATCTTTGGACACACCTATGATACTGTAGCGTGGCAGCAATATACTTTCTCTTTGATGACTCTTTAGTCATTTTGAAAGGTGGATACATTTAAAGTAAACCTTATCTCATTTGGTTAAAAGAAGAGCTATTCAGAAAGACAACAAAAAGGGGTACGGATGTATTTCATTTTTCTATTCTTGTTGAGAACAACATCCATTCGTTATTAGCAACATGTTTTAAAGAGAGATGGTAAGATCTGCAAAGTGACGGTGGAGCTCACCATTGTTTTAAAGACCTCTTTATCTTGAAATATCTTTATCGTTACTTCATTAAGGAATTCATATAGGATTATCAAAGATCTATTTATCTAAAAGTAACGGGTCTTCTTCAGCATAGAATTCATACGAGATTATCATGTAATCGCAACGAGATTTGCAATTCTAAGGGAGTACGGTACATACTTTCTCAAGAACATCATACAGATTTTTTTTCCTACTTCGATCCGTCGTTACGTGTTTTCGTAAAAGACGTATGTTAGAGGAAATGTCAAGAGAATCAATTCAGGTATGTTAAGGCTATCCCTTCTTTCTTTTTGGTATGATCTATACGACATGAACGAAACGGGAAAATGCACAACTTTCATAAAATACTCTATTCGTAGAAATGCTAGAGATGTGTATATACTTATCCTTTCATATGTCATATTACTCTATCATCTGTTCATGGGTCTCATAAATAAGTAAGTTGGTAAAGTTTATATCATGATATTAATCAGAGGCATAATGGCCTTATGACATACCGAGAGATTTTGTTGACGTATTTCATATGCATTTTATGCATTTATACATGCACATTGACCCATGACCAGATGATGTTATATACGCGTATATATGTATGTATGTATGTATATATGTATATGCGATATGGGAAAGTTTATGGCGTTATATACGCACCACCACCTGATCAGCTGGTATACGTTGATGATTTTCCCACAGTGGCCGAGATGATATTATGGGATGCCCACAGAGGCTTGATGATGTTATGAACACATGTACCTATGCACGGCATGACATTCATACGCATATGCATGATAATATAAGTATTTCATGATTTACAGAGTTATCCAGACTTCCAGGTTGAATACTCTATATTTCTTCTATGTCTCTTACGTACTTATTTATGTGCCTTACATACTCCGTACATTATTCGTATTGACGTACCTTTTTCTTGGGGACGTTGCGTTTCATGCCTGCAGGTCCTGATAGACAGCTTGAGAGTCCTCCAAGTAGGCTATTAGCTCAGCAGAAGGTGTTGGTGCGCTCCATTTGCTCCGGAGTTGCTTATGTGGTCAGTAAGATTAGGACATGTACTGATTAGTATGGCGGGGCCCTGTCCCGACCTCTACGAAAATTATGTACTCCTAGAGGCTTGTAGACATATGTCGTGTACGTGAAATATTGTACGGCCTCGTCGGCCTATGTTTTGAGTTTTAAATGATCATGTTGTCCTATTAGGTCAATATTTCACGTGTATATGATGATGTAATAAGAAAGATATTATATGTTGGTACTTAGTCGAGTAAGGTACCGGGTGCCCGTCGCGGTCCATCAGTTTGGGTTGTGACACACCTGATGCGGGAACCATAGCACGGGAACCCTGATACTGCGAACCACCAAAACCTCTGGGGCAAAACCTGGAAATGTGCCTCGTCCCACCGCAAGTGAAGCAAGACCTCGGCTGTTGAGAATACTGACCTTGGAACTGCCCCTGTCGACCAGAATAACTACCCTGGAAGCTCTGAATCGGCGGTGCACTGATAGGAGCTGATGGTGCACTGCGGGATACCTTAAGTGCCGACTGGAAAGGCCTAGGAGGATGTCCTCTTCCAAAGTAATCTCTTCCTCCAGATGAAGCACCACTGAACTGGCCGAAATGACGAGATCTCTTGTCAGACCCCTGACCACCACCCTGTGATAAGACCATCTCAATACGCCTGGCCACATCGGCCGCATCTTGAAAAGAGATATCAGTACCTGTCTCCCTGGCCATCTGAAGTCTGATAGGATGAGCTAGGCCCTCAATTAACATCCTCACCCTCTCATGATCGGTGGGGAGTATCATGATAGCATGTCGAGCGAAAGTGATGAACCTTGTCTCGTACTATGTAACAGTCATAGATCCCTGCTGGAGACGCTCAAACTGCCTTCGAAGATCCTCCCTCTGAGTAATTGAAAAAACTTCCCCAAGAACAGCTCGAAGAACTAAGCCCAAGGCAAAGGTGAAGACCCAGCTGGTCTGGTCAAGCAATAATCTCTCCACCAAGTCTTGGCGGTACCAGAAAGATGAATTGTGGCAAAATCAACTCCATTGGACTCTACGATGTCCATGTTCCGAAGAACCTCATAACAACTATCCATGTAATCCTGGGGATCCTCTGACAGTGCACCAGTAAAAGTAGTAGGGAATAACTTGGTGAACCGATCCAATCTCCATAGGGCATCAGCAGACATGGCTGCTCCCTCAACTGCCGGTGCTACAATACCCTGTTGAGTTGCTCCAGCTGTCTGAGGTGCTGGAGTCTGGAACTGAGTGGCTAATTGCTCTGGTGTGCGAGTAGCAGGAAACTATGGGCCTCCTGCAATATCAACTCACGAATACCCTCAACATCGGGTACACAAATACGACCCTGCATCCTCAACACTCCCTCATCATCAACTATGACCTGCTTGGCACCTCCGTGCCGGACCGTATCTCTAAGAACACATAAATGCAAATCATCATACTGCCTAGCCCGAATACCATTATACAATGAGGAGCGGGTCACAGTATGGGCCAAAACACTGCCCGTCTCAGAAACCTCCAATCTCATAAACCGGTTGGCCAAATCCTGAACATACAAAGCAAGCGGTCGCTATCCGACTAATAAATAAGCAAGATTACCCATACTGGCTGACTTTTGGCTCAAAGCATCGGCCACTACATTGGCCTTCCCCAGATGATATAAGATGGTAATGTCATAATCCTTCAACATCTCTAACCATCTCTTCTGCCTCATATTCAACTATTTCTGCTTGAACAGATACTGCAAACTCTTATGGTCCGTGAACACCTCACATGGCACCCCATACAGATAATGTCTCCAAATCTTCAACGCATGAACAATAGCTGCTAACTCCAAATCATGGACTGGATAGTTCTTCTCATGAACCTTCAACTGACGTAAAGCATAAGCTATAACCATGCTATCCTGCATCAACACTGCACCAAGTCCAACCCGTGAAGCATCACAATACACGGTATATGGGCCTGAACCTGTGGGAAAAACTAACACCGGTGCCTTGGTCAAGGCCGTCTTGAGCTTCTGAAAGCTCGCCTCACACTTATCTGACCACCTGAACTGGGAAACCTTCTGGGTCAACCTGGTCATCGGGGCTACAATAGATGAAAAGCCCTCCACAAATCGGCGATAATAACCTTCTAAGCCCAAGAAACTCCGAATTTCTGTAGCTGAAGTGCGCCTAGGCAAATCTATGACTGCTGAAATCTTCTTGGGATCCACCTGAATACCCTCTGATGATACCACATGGCCTAGAAATGCAACCGAACTCAACCAGAACTCACACTTGGAAAATTTGGCATACAACTGACTATCCCTCAGAGTCTCGAGGACGACTCGAAGATGCTGCTCATGCTCCTCCCGGCTACGAGAGTAAATCAAAATATCATCAATGAAGACTATAACAAACGATACAAATAGGGCCTGAGCACTCGGTTCATCAACTCTATGAAAGCAGCGGGGGAATTTGTCAGCCCAAATGACATCACCAAGAACTCATAATGCCCATACCGAGTGCGAAAGGCTGTCTTAGGGACATCAGACGCCCTAATCCTCAGCTGATGGTAACCAGATCTCAAATCTATCTTGGAAAACATTGTAGCACCTTAAAGCTGGTCAAATAAATCATCAATCCTCGGCAAAGGATACTTATTCTTAATAGTAACCTTGTTCAACTGTCGGTAGTCAATACACATCCTCATCGAGCCATCTTTCTTCTTAACAAACAACACTGGGGCACCCCAAGGAGAAACACTAGGCCTAATGAAGCCTTATCCAACAAATCCTGTAACTGCTCATTCAATTCCTTCAACTCTGGAAATTCCATACGATACGGTGGAGTAGAAATGGGTTGAGTGCCCGGAGCTAACTCAATGCAAAAATCAATATCCCTGTCGGGTGGCATACCCGGCAGGTCAGCAGGGAATACCTCTGAAAACTCACGAACCACGGGCACAGACTCCATAAAAGGGACCTCGGCACTAGAATCACGAACATAGGCCAAATAGGACAAAGAACCCTTCTTGACCATGCGCCGAGCCTTCATATATGAAATAACTCTACCGAAAGAATGACTAGGAGTCCCTCTCCTTTCAAAGCGAGGTACTCCTGGCAAGGCCAAGGTCACTGTCTTGGCATGACAGTCCAGAATAGCATGATAGGGAGATAGCCAATCCATCCCCAATATAACATCGAAGTCAACCAGATCAAGAAGCAAAAGATCTACCTGATTCTTAAGACCACCAATAACCACTAAGCATGAACGGTAGACTCGATCTACCACAATAGAATCACCCACTTGTGTAGACACATACACAAAAGAACTCAGGGAATCACGAGGCATACTCAGATAAGGGGCAAAATAAAAAGACACATAGGAGTATGTAGACCCCGGATCAAATAAAACCAAAGCATCTCGGCTGCAAACTGAAACCATACCTGTAATGACTGCATCAGAGGCCTCAGCCTTAGGCCTGGCCGGAATAGCATAACATCGGAGCGGATCCCCTACAACCTGAACATCTGGTCGACCTACTGCGGGCTGACCTCTACCTCTCACACCCTGTCCTCCACCTCTAATAGTCTGGCCTCCACCTCTAGAACCTCGACCTCCACCCTTAGCTGGCTGAGGGGGTGGGGGTGCACCTGATGCGGGAACCATAGCACGGGAACCCTGATGCTGCGACCAACCAAAACCTCTGGGGCAAAACCTGGAAATGTGCCTCGTCCCACCGGAAGTGAAGCAAGACCTCCGCTATTGAGAATACTGACCCTGGAATTGCCCCTGTCGACCAGAATAACTACCCTGGAAGCTCTGAATCAGCGGTGCACTGATAGGAGCTAATGGTGCACTACTGGATACCTGAAGTGCCGACTGGAAAGGCCTAGGAGGATGCCCTCTTCCAAAGGAATCTCTGCCTCCAGATGAGGCACCATTGAACCGGCCGAAATGACGAGGTCTCTTGTCAGACCCCTGACCACCCCCCTGTGATAAGACCATCTCAATACGCCTGGCCACATCTGCCGCATCCTAAAAAGAGATATCAGTACCTGTCTCCCTGGCCATCTGAAGTCTGATAGGATGAGCTAGGCCCTCAATAAACCTCCTGAACCTCTCACAATCGGTGGGGAGTATCATCATAGCATGCCGGGCCAAAGTGATGAACGTGGTCTCGTACTGTGTAACAGTCATAGATCCCTTCCGGACGCTCAATTTGCCTCCGAAGATCCTCCCTCTGAGTAACTTGAAGAAACTTCCACAAGAACAACTCAGAGAACTGAGCCCAAGGCAAAGGTGCAGACCCAGCTGGTCTGGTCAAGCAATAATATCTCCACCAAGTCTTGGCGGTACCAGAAAGACGAAATGTAGCAAAATCAACTCCATTGGACTCTACGATGCCCATGTTCTGAAGAACCTCATAACAACTATCCAAGTAATCCTGGGGATCCTCTGACGGCGCACCAGTAAAAGTAGTAGGGAATAACTTGGTGAACCGATCTAATCTCCATAGGGCATAAGCAGACATGGTTGCTCCCTCAACTACCGGTGCTACAATACCCTGCTGAGCTGCTCCAGCTGTCTGAGGTGCTGGAGTCTGGAACTGAGTGGCTAATTGCTCTGGTGTGCGAGTAGCAGGAGTCTGGGGTCCTCCCCCAGCCTTAGAGACGGCTGGTACAGTAGGAAGAAGACCGGCCTGAGCCACGCTCTCCATAAGTCCCACTAAGCGGACAAGAGCGTCCTGAAGAACCCCTGTGGGTTCTCTACTGGGGTTGCTGCTCTGGGCTGAGCCCTGCCCCTGCCTCGGCCTCTATCACGACTCCGGCCTCGTCTTCGGCCCCTCGTAGGAGCTGCAATAGGAGGATCGGGCTGCTGATCAGTAGATGAGGAAGCACGCGTTCTCGCCATCTGCGAGAGAGTGGAATAGAAACTCAATTAGCATTTAGAATTCAAGTCGCATGACGGAGAAGAAGAAATGTGAAGTTATTCCTAAGTATAGACGTCTCCGTACTGATCCCTCAGACTCTACCAAGTTTGTCCGTGAATTGTGAGACCTAAGCAACCTAGTGCTCGGATACCAACTTGTCATGACCCGAAATCCCACCTTCAGGTCGTGATGGCGTCTAATGTTGAACCCGCTAGACAAGCCAACATTTTTGGTTAAATTTACTATTTTCTTTATTTACGACATTTAAAAGAACAAAAATAAACATGAATTAATGAATAAGAATGAGGAAGCTAAGAATTCATAAACTTAATATAATAAATGTTACGAAATTCCGTACATAAACCCCCAGAACTGGTTTCACAATTTCACGGACAGTCTAGGATTCCTAAAAATATGAGTCTGAAATAAAGAAGTGTAGCTGTCTAGAAATACAAAATATGATAGAAGAAAAGAAATAGATGATGACGCCAAGGCCTGCGGACGCTTGCAGGACTACCTCGGTGTTGTCGTGGACTGAAGGATACTCCCTCACTCAATGTCCACTAGGTCCGGCGCTGTAATCTGCACAACATAAAGAGGTGCAGGTGTAGACTCAGTACAACCGACCCCATGTATTGAGTAAGTGTCGAGCCTAACCTCAGAAAAGTAGTGACAAGGCTAGGACACGACATATAACGAATACATGTGCAGTCCAAATAATATAATAAAGAAGTAATGACAAGAAATAAACAGTTACACACAAAAACGGGGTTAACAGGCTTGGGAAAAGGGGCAATAACTCACTAAAATGACAGGGCAAGATAATAACTGAAATGTATGAACAACAACAGGAACTTAACAACTCTGAACAATAAATAAACAGAACGGCACGGCATGTCCCCTCGTGATATAACCTCACAAAACACTCGGCACGGAATGTCCCCTCGTGCATAACCTCACAATCACTCGGCACGGAATATCCCCTCATGCATAAATAAATAATCACTCGACACGGAATGTCCCCTCGTGCATAAATAAAATAATCACTCGGCACGGAATGTCCCCTCGTGCATAACCTCACAATCGCTCGGCACGGAATGTCCCCTCGTGCATAACATATGTAAAAGCAACAATTTGACAGGAAAGGCAACAATAAGAATTTTTGGGTCATCACAAAAACATCCTACGGACTTATTCATGTAATCAAATCACCAAAATAACATCATGAACATCGAATTAAGCCTCAAAATCAATGAAATTTCTCAAAACTTACATCAATTTTTGCATTTTAGGTCCGAATCACGTCAAATGGACTCCGTTTATTACCAAACTTTACAGACAACACATATAAATCATATTGAACCTGTACCGGGTTCCGAAACCATAATACGGGCCCGATACCATAGGTTTCACATAACATTTCACTTCAAAACCCTTTATATTTTTTTTCAGAAAATGGTTTCTTTTAAAAATTCATTTCTCGGACTTGGGACCTCAGAATTCGATTCTGGGCATACGCTCAAGTCCCATATTTTCCTACGGACCCTCCGAGACCGTCAAATCACAGGTCTGGGTCTGTTTACCAAAAATATTGATTAAAGTCAACTTTATTCATATTTCAAATTCAAATTTCCTCATTTTTTCACATAAAGGCTTCCCGGCTACACGCCCGGACTGTGCACGCAATTCGAGGTGAGATAGAAGGAGGCTTTCATGGCCTCGAAACACAGATTTAGCCAGAAATACACGAAATGACCTTTTGGGTCATCATAGTGACACACTAGGCTAAATGAACCCCTTATCTAGGAGTTCCTGAAGTTGTTCTTTCAATTCCTTCAACTCCGTTGGTTCCATACGATAAGGTGGAGTAGAAATAGGCTGAGTGCCTGGCACTAGATCAATACCAAAGTCAATATCCCTGTCAGGTGGCATGCCTGGCAGGTCTGCAGGGAACACGTCTGGAAAATCACGGACCACAGGAACAGAATCAACATCAAGAGTCTCACCACTAACATCCCTCACAAAAGCCAGATAAGATAAACATCCCTTCTCGACAATACGTTGAGCCTTCAGGTGAGAAATCACCCTACTAAGAACATACTCAGAAGAACCTCTCCACTCAACCCTCGAAACTCCATGCATAGACAAGGTCACGGTCTTAGCGTGATAATCAATAATAACATGACATGGAGATAGCCAATCAATGCCCAGGATCACATCAAACTCAATCATGTTGAGTAACAGTAGGTCCACACGGGTCTCCAGACCCCCAATCACACACGACCGATACACACGGTCTACAAAAATAGTATCACCCACGGGAGTCGACACATGAACAGACGTAACTAAAGACTCACAGGGCATATCTAGGAAATGTGAAAAATAAGACGAGACATATAAATATGTAGAACCAGGGTCAAATAGGGCTAAAGCATCTCGGTGACAGACTGATATAATACCTGTGATCACTACATCGGAGGCCATAGCATCAGGCCTGGCTGGAAGTTCATAGATACGGGCCTGACCTCCACCTGCTCGACCTCCCTCTCTAGGGCGGCCTCTAGCTGACTGACTCCCACCTCTAGCTGCCTAGGTGGGAGGTGAAGTAACTGGAGCTGAAGTCGAAGGCTGGCTCTTAGACTGAGATGGACCTCTAATAAAATGAGGGAACTGCCTCCTCATATGCCCGAACACTCCACACTGATAACAACTCCCTGGTGCAGGAGACGGGGACTGAAGGGAACCCCTGGAACCAGAATAACCGCCTGAAGAACCGTGCATAGAAGAACCCTGGAATGATGATGCTCTGAAGGAACTCTGTGCTAGAAGGGCACTAAATGAAGAACGGCCCGAATGAGAACTGCGGGGACCCTGCCCCGATGATGCGCCACTATAAGCTGGTCGAACTGGATGTGGAGGCCTATATGGGCGGCCTCTACTCTGCTGAAACTGAACTCTGGAAGGAGTACCACTGAAACTGCCAGATCCATGAGGCCTCTTGGCCTCCCTCTCCTCTCTCTCCTAACGGCGAACAGACTCAATATCTCGAGCAATATCAACAACCTGCTCGAAGGTAGCACCTGATACTCTCTCTCTAGTCATCAAAATATGGAGTTGGTAAGTGAGGCCATCCACGAACCTCCTAATCCTCTCTCTATCAGTAGGACTAACTCAGTAGCATGACGAGCCAACTCAAAAAACCACATCTCATATTGTGTCGCTGATAGCTCTCCATGAAGCAGCTGCTCAAACTTCCTACGTTGCTCCTCACGGTGAGACTAGGGAACATACTTCTCCAAGAAGATAGTGGAGAACTGCTGCCAGGTGAGGGGTGTTGAACCAACAGGCATACGCCTCTCAAAAGACTCCCACCAAGTGAAAGCAGCCCCAGAAAACTGAAAAATAGCAAATGAGACCCCACTGGTCTCTAAAATCCTAGCAATACGAAGTATCCTCTGACACTTATCCAGAAAAGCCTGGGCATCCTCGCCATCTGCGCCGCTGAATGTCGGAGGCCGAAGTCTACTAAACCTCTCCAGCCTGCGATGCTCATCTTCTGGCATAGCTGGAACCTCATAACCCTGAACTGGATCAACCGGCTGGGCTGGAACTGCCCCCGGTGTCTGAAGGCCCTGTACAACATCCTCAGATGTCCGGGTAGCTGGAGTCTGAATGCCTCCCCCGGCCTGAGATGTAACGGCAGTAGTAGACACAATAACTGCCTGAGCAAGGCTAGTACATACTGTCAAGATCTGAGCCAAGGTATCCTAAAGACCTAGAATAACAATGGGCACTGCCAGTGCCTGATCCTGTCCTGCTGGAATATCCGCGACGGTAACCTAATCCTGAATAGTAGGGGGATCAACTAGCATTGTCCCGCCTGCTGCGCGGGCTGGTCCCCTACCTCTACAATGGCCTCGACCGCGGTCTCGACCTCTTGTTGGTCTAACTGGTGTCTGGTCACCCTGATCAGTAGCGCGTGTCCTCACCATCTGTGAGAGAATGAAACAACAGAAGTTTAGATTTCTAGAATCAGAAGAATGGCACGACAGAGTTCGAGAAAATGAGATGTTTTTCCTAAGAGTTTTGTAGCCTCTCAAAGATAAGTACAGACGTCTCCGTACCGATCCGCAAGACTCTGTTAAACCTGCTCATGACCGACGAGTCCTATGTAACCTAGTGCTCTGATACCAACTTGTCACAACCCCGAACCAAGAAGGTCCGTGATGGCGCCTATCGTGATACTAGGCTAGCTCTCTAACACAGTGAAATTCACATTCTCTGTTTAAAATAAGTATATCCTTATATTCCGATAAAGATTTTCTTTTTAAGAAAAGTTCAACGAGAAAATAATAATCCAACGATAAAAATCTAGTACCGACTCAGACCTCTGGAGTCAACTGTAATGAGCATCTAGGACGATAAATACAATGTATAATAAAGTAACTATGCTACTACAAAAGTCTGAAGTATGAAAGACAAAACTATGAACTGGGGAAAGGAAGGGAGGTGAGCTGGGAACGCTGAGCAGATACCTCGATCCTCGAACAAACTCCAAGAACGTCAGAGATCAACTAGCGAGATGGTCCAATACCTGGATCTGCACACAAAGGTGCAGGGAGTAACGTGAGTACACCAACTCAGTAAGTAACCAAAGTAACTAAAAACTTGAGTGCAGTGACGAGCATTTACAAATCATAATTTCATAAAATAGTAATTCAACTTTTATTAGAAGGCTCAGTATAAAGAAGAGTGGAAAAACAGTAAAATTCATAATATATCAGCCTTTCAAGCACAGTATCTCTCATAGCAAGGTGTCTCAGCCACTCGTGATTCGACTAACAGTATTTCATGCTCACACTAAGCACTCTCGCTCAACAAGTACCAGGTATCTCTCACCTGCTGCGGCGTGCAGCCTGGTCCACCTAACATATGTTGCGGCGTGCAGCCCGATCCAATATATATACATATACATATGTTGCAGCGTGCAGCCTGATCCATATAATATATACATATGATGCAGCGCGCATCCCGATCCATATAATAGTCGACTATGCTCACTGGGGATGTACGGACTCCGGAGGGGCTCCTTCAGCCCAAGCACTGTGTTGTTGCGGCATGCATCCCGATCCATATAATATGTATAATGCAGTGGCTTGCAGCTCGATCCATAACTATCCTCACATACTCGGCTCTCGGCATCACTCAGTCATCCTCACCAGCCACTCGGGCAACTCATCTCAACTCACGGGACTCATCCTAAAATATCTCTCAGAGTTTCAAAATAGTGTGGTAGCAGTGAAAATAGAAATAAGTAGAAAACATGAGTGAGTTCACAAATATTCTATCAGGATAGTGTGAGAATAGTGTAAAAATACCCCTGAGGGTCTAAACAGATCGGCACAAGGCTCCAAACATGGATTACAGCCCCTAAAATAAGTACAAGTCTCTAAAATACAGGTTATTTCATGACTTAAAATTAGTTATACGGCTTAATAGTCGCTACGGGACGGACCAAGTCACAATCCCTATTGGTGCACGCCCACACGCTCGTCACCTAGCATGAGCATCACCTCATTTGTCAAAACAGTGTAAAATATTGGGGTTTCATACTGATCACGCTCAACTATGTCTTATAAAAAGACTAAGCGGGCGTTGCAAATATAATCTGAGTATTTATCCCAGAGTCGAATCCCACGGGGAATTAACCTATCAATTATTGTTGTTAGACTACCCGATTCTCCATATTCAATCTCCCAAAAGTTATGAATATCAGTTTCCGGTGTTTTTAATAACTACAACTGAATGAAATTTAAGTAAACTAAAGATAACTAATGCTGAGATGTAAACAGATGTGACAAAGATCTAAGGTTATGGTTTCCCCCGTTGATGGAAGCCCTTCTTGTATATATATATTTTGGCCTAATTATCTATATCAATCATGAACACTCGTGTTACTGTAATTCTCTCTCGAGCAATTACGATAATTTACTAGACGCACTCTCTCGAGCTACACTAGCTGACTTTTATTACAGTTCACTTTAGATTGCACCCAAGGTATCGTTATCTCTAATCCAACCTTTAAACTCTTGGTTATGGATCTCTCCTATACTTCGGGAGTGGTGTTTTTCAACAACTACCTAAATATGCACTCTCTCTCGAGCAGATACACACTAAATAGGCACAGCTAATTGAGGGCCCTTCAATCAACTACAACAAGAACGTAGTTGAACAAATAGAGATTGAAAACCAAGCAAAACTATATTAATATAACAATAAGTTCATCCTCAACGGGTTTCACCAAAACCTTATACTAATGAAGTTAGCTACTCATAATTGTATTGAAAATAACAAAAGAATTCATTAACAATGGCAAAATCGCAAGGAAGGAAGATGAGAATTGATGCCCAATTGCCCTCCTTGCCTCTTTTCTTTGCTATTCTTGAACAAGCCTAAAAACCTTGATAAAATCTTCCTTTGGGTGAATTGAACCTTATATAGGTTAAGTGAAATTGCACCAAACTTCCAATTGTAGCCCTGAGAAATCACGTTCACGACTGGGACTAGCGCGCCCGCGCTAGTGGGCGCGCTAAATGGGTTTTGTTCTGCCAGGGAGATCGCTGGGTAGCGCGGTCGCGCTAGTGCCCACGCTAATGCCCATTTGTTCTGTCCCGATAATTGGACTAGCGCGGTCGCGCTAGTGGTCGTGCTAGTGACCGCGCTAGTGGACTATATTCTGTCCAAGTGCCTTTCAGCCTTCTTTTCACGCATCAAATATTCCAAGGGGCTTTCTTCCTTCAGTTTTGCTCCAAACACCGTCCTAGGTCCTTCATAGCACATTTTGCTCCTGCAAAACATAAAATCAACAATTAGAGCCATTTTAACATCATTTAACATCCCTAAGATAGTGAAGCATCATTAAGTTGGGGTGTAAACATACACTAACTACGTGAATTTAGCCTGATATCACATACCCTCAGGTCTAGAGTTACAATCGTTACTTACCTCAAAACAGTCCAAAAACTACTCTGCGATGCTCTTGCCCCATGAATCGGCTCCCAAATGCTCCGAGTCTATCAAAATCAGATTCATAACATCAAAATGTGTTGGGGAAATGAAACTCAATCGAAAACTATCAAAATTAGGCACAATTCACGAAAATTAGCCAACCCCCCCCCCCCCCTCGGGACCACATCTCGGAAATCGATAAACTTTACACCACAAGAATCCTCATCCTCCCCCGATTTTGTGCATATCAAGAACACTGAAATCAGAGTCCAAATGACCCCATAAATCCCCATTCTAAGGTCTCTTAATCTCAAGCCCTAATTACCCATTTTCCTTCCTTAATTCCTACCAATTTCATGACTAACAGTAGAAAAATCATCACCACCACAAGATATGGAGTCCAAGTAACTTACCCAATTGATAACCTTCAATTTCCCTCTGAAAATCACTGCTCAAAGCTCCAAACTCGTCCACAAATGGTGAAAAATGGGTGAAATTTCGCGAAGGCACCCTTTTATACTTTCTGCCCGACGACTTCCGCACCTGCGGAATATTTCTCGCACCTGCGGTCCCTGGTGCGCACCTGCCAAATGACTTAAATCCGGACTTCCGCACTTGCGATCCTCTCCTCGCACCTGCGGGCTCGCAGGTGCGACCAGACGTCCACACCTGCGCTCTTTGGACGGGTCACCTACTTCCGCACCTGCACAAGGACCTTCGCACCTGCGGCCATCGCACCTACGGCTCCCCATCCGCATGTGCGGCCACACAAGAAGAAAGACACCAGTAGAATTTTTGCTGCAAAATCCCCAATTCCGAACCTCTGTTAACCATCTGAATCAATCCCGAGCATCTCGGGACCCCAACCAAAAATACCAACATGTCCCCTAACCTAATTCAAACTTAGTCGAGCCCTCGAAACACCAAAAACAATGCATAAACACCAAAATCAAATCAAATTCAAGCCTATGAACTTTGAAATTTTTAAATTTCAAAAAGGATGCCGAAATCATCCAAAACACCTCCGATTGACCTGAAAGTTTTTCACACATATCCAAAATGATATTACAAACGTGTTCCAACTTTCGGAATTCCATTCCGACCCCGATAGCCTATTTTCCACTACCGCCTGGAAATCGCCAAAAATTAACTTTCGCCAATTCAAGCCTAATTCTACACCAGACCTCCAAACTATATTCCGAACACACTCTTAAGTCCCAAATCACCTACCAAAGATACCCGGGCCATGAAATCTGCATTCTAAGATCGTTTACCAAGTAGTCAACTCCCAGTTGACTTTTCCAACTATAGGGCTACTTTAAGAGACTACGTGTCTCAATTCCCACTACAACCATTCCGAACCCGAACCAGCCGACTCCAACACATCATAAACAGTAAAAACAATGCATGACCAGGAAAAAACAGGAATAACTATGCAAATTCTACGGAACGACCGGCCGGGTCGTTACAGCATGCCATCTGACAGGGATATTGATTTTGGTATTGATCTGGTGCCAGGCACTCAGCCTATTTCTACTCCACCTTATTGTATAGAACCAGCGGAGTTGAAGGAATTGAAAGAACAACTTCAGGAACTCCTAGATAAGGGGTTCATTCGGCCTAGTGTGTCACATTGGGGTGCACCGGTATTGTTTGTGAAGAAGAAGGATGGTTCTATGCACATGTGTATTGACTATCGGCAGTTGAAAAAAGTTACGGTGAAGAACCGGTACCTTTTGCCTCGTATTGATGATTTGTTTGACCAGCTTCAGGGAGATAGGGTGTTCTCTAAGATCGACTTAAGATCCGGGTATCACTAATTGAAGATTCAGGATTCTGACATTCCGAAGACTGCTTTCAAGACCAGATATGGTCATTATGAGTTTCTTGTTATGTCATTTGGGTTGACCAATTCCCTAGCAGCCTTTATGCACTTGATGCACTATGTGTTCCGGCCTTATCTTGATTCCTTCGTCATCGTGTTTATTGACACATCTTGGTATATTCCCGATCTCGGGAGGATCATGAGCAGCATTTGAGAGTTGTGCTTCAGACTTTGAGGGAGAATAAGTTGTATGCAAAGTTTTCAAAGTGTGAATTCTCGCTTGATTCAGTTGCATTTTTGGGCCATGTGGTGTCTTGTGATGGGATCAAGGTAGATCCGAAAAATATGGAGGCGGTACAGATTTGGCCTAGACCGTCATCAGCTACGGAGATCCACAGTTTCCTTGGGTTGGCAGGTTACTATCGGCATTTCGTAGAGGGATTTTCATCTATTGCAGCACCCATGACCAGACTGACCCAGAAGGGTGCTCAGTTCAGGTGGATTGAGGAGTGTGAGGAGATCTTTTAGAAGCTCAAGTCAGCTTTGACCATAGCTCCGGTGTTGGTTTTTCCTACTGGTTCAAGTTCTTATACAGTCTACTGTGATGCTTTTAGAGTTGGCTTGGGAGCAGTATTGATGCAGGACGGTAGGGTGATTACCTACGCGTCTAGACAGTTGAAGGTGCACTAGAAGAATTACCCACTGCACGATCTTGAGTTAGCTGCCATTGTTCATGCCATGAAGATATGGCGTCATTATTTGTATGGAGTGCATTGTGAGATTTTCACTGATCATCGTAGTTTGCAGTATCTACTGAAGCAGAAGGACTTAAATTTGCGTCAGAGAAGATGGTTGGGGCTTCTCAAGGATTATGACCTCACTATCAGAGAGTTTGGGGAGTCTAGCCTACCTTCCAGCAGCAGAGCAACCTTTGGCACTTGATGTTCAGGCCTTAGCAGGTCAATTGGTAAGATTGGATTTGTCAGAGCCTCCGCGGGTATTGGCTTGTGTAGCCTCCAGGTCTTCTCTTTATGATCAGATCAGAGCACGTCAGTATGATGACTGACACTTGCTAGTCCTTGAGGACAGAGTCTGTCGACGTGATGCCAAGGATGTGACTATTGGTGATGACGGGGTCATGAGGATGCAGGGCCGTATTTGTGTGCCCAATGTGGATGGGCTTCGAGATATGATTTTAGCAAAGTCTCATAGCTCGCAGTATTCCATTCATCCGGGTGCCGCGAAGATGTACCAGGATCTGAGACAGCATTATTGGTGGAGGCGGATGAAGAAAGATATTGTTGAGTTTGTAGCTCGGTGTCTCAACTACCAACAGGTCAAGTATGAGCACCAGAGGCCAGGTGGATTGCTTCAGAGGTTAGATATTCTGGAGTGGAAGTGGGAGCGGATCACCATGGACTTTGTGGTTGGACTCCCACGAACTTCGAGGAGATTTGATGCTATATGGGTCATTATGGATTGGCTTACCGAGTGTGATCACTTCATTCCTATTGGTACTACTTATTCTTCAGAGCGGTTAGCAGAGATTTATATCAGGGAGATTGTCTGATTGCATGGGGTTTCAGTCTCTATCATTTCGGACAGAGGTACTCAGTTCATATCTCAGTTTTGGAGAGTCGTACAGAGAGAGTTGGGTACTCAGGTTGAGTTGAGCACATCGTTTCATCCTCAGACCGACAGACAATCGGAGCGTACTATTCAGATTTTGGAGGACATGTTGCATGCATGTGTCATTGATTTCGGGGGTTCATGGAACCAGTTTCTGCCACTCGCGGAGTATGCTTGTAATAATAGCTACCAGTCAGTATTCAAATGGCCCCGAATGAGGCTTTATATGGTAGGAGGTGTAGATCTCCGGTTGGTTGGTTTGAGCTCGGCGAGGCTAGGCTATTGGGCACAGACTTGGTTCAGGGTGCGTTGGATAAGGTGAAGTTCATTCAGGAGAAACTTCGCACGGTGCAGTCTAGGCAGAAGAGTTATGTGGACCGGAAGGTCCGGGATGTGTCTTTCATGGAGGGAGAGAAGGTATTGCTGAAGGTATCACCCATGAAGGGTGTTATGAGGTTCGGGAAGAGGGGAAAGCTGAGTCCCTGGTTCATTGGGCCTTTTAAGGTGCTTCAGAAGATTGGAGAGGTGGCTTATAGACTTGCCTTTCCACCCAGTTTATCGGGTGTTCATCCGGTGTTCCATGTTTCGATGCTCCGAAAGTATATTGGTGACCCATCTCATGTTTTAGACTTCAGCACAGTGCATCTTGAGGGTGATATGTCATATGAGGTAGAGCCAGTGACTATTTTGGGTCGTTAGGTCAGAAAGTTGAGGTCTAAGGATATAGCTTCAGTGAAAGTGCAGTGGAG
Organism: Nicotiana undulata; assembly: GCA_005239495.1. Taxonomy (NCBI): domain Eukaryota; kingdom Viridiplantae; phylum Streptophyta; class Magnoliopsida; order Solanales; family Solanaceae; genus Nicotiana; species Nicotiana undulata. The sequence goes on along the minus strand of ML264989.1, from coordinate 38,574 downwards.
AGGGCAGCCAGTAGAGGAGGCCACCTGGGAGACTGATCGGAAGATGCGGAGCAGATATCCTCACTTGTTTGAGACTCCAGGTATGTTTCTAGACCCGTTCGAGGACAAACGTTTGTTTAAAAGGGGGAGAATGTAACGACCCGGCCGGTCGTTCCGTAGAATTTGCACGGTTATTCCTGTTTTTTCCTTTCCATGCATTGTTTATACTATTTATGATGTGTTGGAGTCGGTGGGTTTGGGTTCGGAATGGTTGTAGTGAGAATTGAGACACTTAGTCTCAAAGTAGCCTTATAGTTGGAAAAGTCAACTGGGAGTTGACTTCTTGGTAAACGATCTCGAAATGAGGATTTTATGGCTCGGGTAGCTTCTTTAGGTGATTTGGGACTTAGGAGTGTGTTCGGAATGTAGTTTGGAGGTCCGGTGTAGAATTAGGCGTGAAGTGGCGAAAGTTAGTTTTTGGTGATTTTCGGTTGGCAGTGGAAAATAGGCTATCGGGTCGGAATGGAATTTCGGAAGTTGGATCGGGTTCGTAATGTCATTTTGGATATGTGTGCAAATTTTCAGATCAATCGGATGTGTTTTGGATGATTTCAGCATCTTTGGTGAAATTTAGAAATTTCAAAGTTCATAGGCTTGAATTTGATGTGATTTTGGTGTTTTCGTGTTGTTTTTGGTGTTTCGAGGGCTCTACTAAGTTTGAATGAGGTTATGGGACTTGTGTGTGGTTTTGGTTGGGGTCCCGAGGGGCACAGGTTGATTTCAGATGGGCGTCGGATGGTTTGGAGTTGAAGAAATGCAGCTGAAGCTACTGGTGTGAGTGTTTATGGTGTTTCCGCACCTGTGGAAGGAGAGACGCAGGTGCGAATCCGCATGCGCGGGAAGGGGAGCCGCAGATGCGGAAGTTGGTTGGCTAAGAATTTTCGCAGGTGCGAGGTATTTTCCGCACCTGCGAAGCAGCTTATGCGGAAGGACAAGCGCAGGTGCGGAGGCTGAGATTTTGAGGGTTCTTCGCAGGTGCGCGTAAGTGGCCGCAGGTGCGGAACCACTGTACAGGAAGTATATAAGCATGCCTTCGCGAATTTGAGCCCTTTTCTTCAATATTTCATCTGGGTTTGAAGCTTTTGAAGGGGTTTTGAAGAGGGAAATCGATAGTTCTTCATTGAGGTAAGGTTTTTGGACTCTAAACTCGCGTATATGTGATTAAAGGTCTGATTAGTAGTGAAATTTTGGGGAAAATCAGTCAAAATGGGTAATTAGGGCTTGAGATTAAGAGACCTTAAAATGAGAATTTAAGGGGTTATTTGGACTCTGATTTCAGTGTTCTTGGTATGTATAGACTCGTGGGAGGATGAGGATCCTTATGATGTAAATTTTATCAAATTCCGAGACGTGGGCCCGGGGGTCGAGTTTGGCCAATTTCGGGAATTTTGCCTAATTTTGATAGTTTTCGATTAGATTTTGTTTCCCTAGCATATTTTGATGTTGTAAATCTGATTTTGATAGACTCAGAGCATTTGGGAGCCGATTCGAGGGGCAAGAGCATCGCAGAGTAGTTTTTGGGATGTTTTGAGGTAAGTAACAATTGTAACTCTAGACCTGAGGGTATGAAACCCCAGCATTTTACATTGTTTTGATAAATGAGGTGACGCACATGCTAGGTGACGAGCGTGTGGGCGTGCACAGATAGGGATTGTGACTTGGTCCATCCCGTAGCGACTATTAAGTCGTATAACTGATTTGAAATCATGAAATAACCTGTATTTTAGAGACTTGTACCTATTTATGGGTTGTAAGCCATGTTTGGGGCCTTGTGCCGATCTGTTAGACCCTCAAGGGTATTTTTACACTATTCTCACACTATCCTGATAGAACATTTGTGAACTCTGTCATGTTTTCTACTTGTTGTTATTTTCACTGTTATCACACTGTTTTGAAACTCTGAGAGGTATTTTGGGGTTGAGTCTCGTGAGTTGAGATGAGTTTCCCGAGTGGCTTGTGAGGATGACTGAGTGAGGCCGAGAGCCGAATATGTGAGGATAGTTATGGATCGGGCTACACGCCGCGGCAATATACATTATATATGGATCGGGCTGCACGCCACAGCAATATACATATTGGATCGGGTTGCACGCCGCAGCAATATACATATTGGATCGGGTTGCACGCCGCAGCAACATAGTGCTTGGGATATAGGAGACCCTCCGAAGTCTGTACACCCCCAGTGAGCACAATCAATTATATATATATATATATATATATATATATATATATATAGGATCGGGATGCGCATCGCAACATATGTTAGGCTGCACGCCGCAGCTTATTTTAGGTGGATCGGGTTGCACGCCGCAGCAGTTGAATGGATATCTGGTACTAGTTGAGTGAGAGTTCTTAGTGTGAGCATGTCATACTGATAGTGGAGACATGAGTGACTTAGATACCTTGTTATGAGTGATACTGTGCGTGAAAGGCAGTTACATTGTGAATTTTACTGTTTTTCTCACTCTTCTTTATACTGAGCTTTTCTAACAAAAGTTGAATTACTGTTTTTACAAAAATATGATTTATAAATGCTCGTCACTACACTCAAGTTTTTAGTTACTTTGGTTACTTACTGAGTTGGCGTACTCACGTTACTCCTTGCACCTCCGTGTGCAGATCCAAGTACCGAACCAGCTCGCTAGTTGACTTCCCGTGTGCTTCGGAGTTGACCAAGGATCGAGGTAGCTGCTCAGCGTCCACAGCTGACCTTCCTTCCCTTCCTATTCCTAGACTTTTGATGTTTTGGCCCTGTATTAGTGGCAAGGATACATTTTTATACTTTGTATTTTCTACACTAGATGCTCATGACAGTTGACTCTTGAGGTCTGGGGGCAATTTAGATTGTTTGTCTTAGTTGTTATTCCTGTTGAACTTGTCTTAAAAGTGGATCTTTATCAGCTTATGAGTTTATATTTCTATAAAACAGACAAATGTTGATTTCACTGTGTTAGAGGTCTAGCCTAGTTCCACGATAGGCGCCATCACGACCCTTATTGATTTGGGGTCATGACAACCTTGTAAGGGAAAAAGAGTGCAATGCGCATTAACTCCCCCTGATGAGAGAATCAATTCACATCCTTGAGCCTTCGCATCCCAATATTGTACACTAGCTTCTTGAAAGTTGATGTCGGTAGAGATTTTCTGAACAAATCAGCCATATTATCACTTGAAAAAATCGGTTGCACATTGATATCACCATTCATTTGAAGATCATGTGTGAAAAATAACTTTGGTGAAATATGCTTTGTCCTATCTCCTTTTATAAATCCTCCCTTAAATTGGGCTATGCATGCTGCATTATCTTCATACAAGATCGTGGGTAGTTTGTCACACTTCAAACCACATTTGTCTCGAATAAGATGTATTATAGACCTCAACCACACACATTTTCGACTTGCTTCATGAATAGCAATTATCTCAGCGTGATTAGATGAAGTAGCCACGATTGATTGCTTATTCGATCGCCAAGATATGGCAGTGCCTCCACATGTAAACACATAGCCTGTTTGAGATCGAGTCTTGTGTGGGTCAGATAAATACCCAGCATCGGCATAACCAACAAGATCGGGACTGAAATTATTGCCATAAAATAAGCCCATATTGGTAGTTCCTTTTAGATACCGTAATATGTGTTTGATTCCATCACAATGTCTCCTTCTAGAAGCAGAGTTATATCTTGCTAAGACATTAACTGAAAAAGTTATGTCAGGCCACTAAGATATGGTACTTCAGGACCAAGTAGCTCTTCATTCTCTTCTTGAGGTTGGAATGGATCCTTATTCACATCAAGTGATCGAACAACCATCGGAGTACTTATTGAATGTGCTACATCCATGTAAAATCGTTTCAGTACCTTTTCTATGTAGGCAGATTGATGAACGAAAATTTCGTTTGCCAATGTTCAATTTGCAAATCGAGACATAATTTTGTCTTTCCGAGATCTTTCATCTCGAATTCCTTATTTAAATAATCAATTGCCTTTTGGAGTTCTATAGGAGTTCCAATAAGGTTTCTGTCATCAACATATACGGAAAGTACAACAAATTCTGATGTTGTTTCTTTATAAAAACACACGGTAACCTTTCTTTAATAAGTACTCACTAAGACGATTATACCACATACGTCCTGATTGCTTTAGACCATACAAGGATCTTTGCAATTTGATTGAAAACATTTCCCGGGACTTTGAATTATGTGCGTTAGGCATTTCAAATCCCTCGAAAATTTTCATGTATATCTCATTATCAAGTGAGCAGTAAAGGTAGGCGGTAACCACGTCCATTAAATGCATGTCAAGCTTTTCATGGACAATAAAACTAATGAGATAACGGAACATTATAGCATCCATAACGGGTGAATATGTCTCTTCATAATCGACACCGGGCCTTTGTGAAAATTCTTGTGCAACAAGGCGTGCCTTATATATTTGTACCTCATTTTTTTCATTCCTTTTGCGTACAAAGACCCATTTATAGCCAACAGGCTTAACACCATTAGGTGTTTGGACTACATGCCCAAAAACCTCACGTTTCGCACGTGAATTCAACTCTGATTGGATTGCTTCTTGCCATTTTGGCCAATCATGTCTTTGTTGACATTCTCCAACATATTGAGTTTCAAGATCCTCACTATCTTGCATAATGATAGATGCAATATTATATGCAAAGACATAATCCACCACTATATCTACTCGATTCAAATTTATCTCAATATCGATTGAATTTATTGCTAGTTCCTTATTTTCTTGAGTCTCGGGCTCAGTGATTTCCTCATGAATCTCAGAATTTATTAAATCGTGGATTTCTTCATGAGACTCTATCGTAGTGTCATTTTGATCATTTGTTTTCCTTTTTATAGGATTTCGATCCTTAGAACCCAATGGTCTGCCACGTTTTAGGCGTGCTTTTGACTCATTAGCCATTACACTAGAAGATTGTCCAATAGGGACATCAATACGTATTGGAACATTCTCTGCATGGATATGTGATTTTGTTATCCTTTCAGATCCGTAAATGCGTCTGGTATTTGATTTGATATTCTCTGCAAATGGATAATCTTTTGCACCTCTTTTTCACAAATAGAGGTACGTGGATCAAGATGAGACAATGATGGATTTTTTCACAAAATTTCCCGTTTGGTTTCACCAATTTGTCCCCCTAATTTTGGAAAAACGTCTCATTGAATCGACAATCTGCAAATCGAGCAATGAATAAATCCCCCGTTAATGTTTCAAGATAGCGAATAATGGAGGGCGATTCAAACCCAACATATATTTCTAACCTTCTTTGGGGACCCATTTTGGTGCGATATGGAAGTGTTATAGGCACATATACTGCGCATCCAAAAATTCTTAAATGGGATATATTAGGTTCATGACCCAAAACTAATTGCAACGGAAAATATTTATGGTAATTTGTTGGTCTGAGACGATCTAGCATTGCTGCATGCAAAATGGTGTGACCCCAAAAAAAAGTGGGCAGCCTCGTTTTCATGAGTAACGGTCTTGCTATCAATTGCAGATGTTTAATTAAAGACTCTGCAAGGCCATTTTTAGTGTGAACATGAGCTACAAGATGTTTCACTTTTATCCCAATTGATAAGCAATAATCATTAAATTATTGGGATGAAAACTCACCAGCATTATCAAGTCTAAAAGACTTAATAGGATTATCGGGGAATTGCGCCCGTAATCGAGTTATTTGTGCCATTAATTTTGCAAACGTGAGGTTGCGAGATGACAATAGGCACACATGAGACCATCTTGAAGATGCATCTATTAAGACCATAAAATATCTAAACGATCCACTAGGTGGGTGAATAGGTCCACAAATGTCCCCTTGTATACGTTCTAAAAACGCAGGGGACTCAATCCCAACCTTTGTTGGTGATGGTCTTATAATTAACTTGCCTTGATAGCAAGAAGTGCAAGAAAATTTATTATTTAAAGAATCTTTAAATTCTTTAATGAATGCCCATTTGAGTTTTTTATAATTCGTCACATCATAATTGATCCAGGGTGTCCCAATCGATCACGCCAAAGTACAAAAGTATTGGAATCAGTAACTTTTTGGTTTACGGTAGAATGTGCCTCAACTGCGCTAATTCTTGTCCAATACATGCCACAAGATAAAGATGAGAACTTCTCAATAACCCTCTTTTGGCCAGAGACATTCTTGGTAATGATGAGATATTCAAGATTATTATCATCTATTGTCTCAATATGATATCTATTTCGGCGGGTATCTTTAAAATTCAACAAGTTCTTCTTGGACTTGGAGGACAACATTGCATTCTCTATGATAAGTATTGTTCCCTTAGGCAGAGTTATAGTAGCTCTTCCAGAGCCTTCAATTAAATTACTACTACCAGAAATTGTAGTAACATTTGCCTTACACATACTTAAATGAGAGAAATATTTCTTCTCTTTGAATATTGTATGTTTCGTACATAAATCAATTAAACAAATCTTTTTACAATTAAACTTTATCCAAGTTTGCTTTGTGGAATATCCATATTTTCTTCCCATGGGTTAACATACATAAAGAAATATATGAATAAAATATTAGTATTTTTAGAGTAGATAAAAACAAATCGTACCATTATCATAAACACGGGACAAAAACACTACAATAGTGCTTTTAAATATGTTTAAAATATTCACACAAGTAATTTTGAAAATAATTCTTCTGAAGTACCATGTACCTATATGAATTTAAAGCAAAATAGAAGTGGGAACACGGTATACCATTCAGTCCATATCGTTGTTAACAACGTGAATACATAAACGATAAATATATGATTTCGTTACGTTAATGTTCTTGAAATCATATGCACCACTGGCTTATTTCATTTTACTTTTAGTAGGATAGTTAATATTCTACTTCAAATCAAATTACCTATAATTCAGGCCATTCCAATATAAGAAGTGATAAGAAAGGTATTCGTACCCTTATTAAAATTAATATTAGAACTATATTTAATCAAAACGAACTAATATTATTTCATAAAATAAATAAAACTAATAACTACTACTCATGTAAAAAGCTGTGATTACATGATATTTATTCGCTAGCTATTACGAATAGGCAAAAATAAAGAAAATCAAACTACTCAATCATCTTTAACCACGGATCCATCACTGATCAAGTGGTCTATTTTTCCATCAGGGTGCTCAAAGAAGACCACATTCAAGTGGGTGATGTCAAAATTATTGTCAGAGACAAAATTGGCTCCAGGGCCTTTATTCTTTAGAGATGCTTGATAAAGTTCAACCAAATGTCTTGGTGTACGACAAATATTTGCCCAATGGCCTTTTCCACCGCAACGATAACATTCAGTTTCTGAACCATTTGCCTTTGGCTTCTCATCTTTCCCTTTCCACTTTTAGTGGTTATTTTTCTTTGGGGGGTGATTAACACCAGGAAAATTTCTTCCTTGTCCATGGGCACGACCACTAATAGGGCCACAGCCTTTTCCACGTTTAGCATAATGGGAATACACCTCATCCACTTCAGGCAATGGTGTAGACCCAGTGGGTCGATTTTTGTGATTTCTCAGAGCAAGTCATTGTTTCGTTCATCCACAAGGAGAAGAGAAATCAACTCAGAGTACTTATTGAAACCTTTCTCTCGGTACTGTTGTTGCAAGACCATATTGGAGGCATGAAACGTTGTGAACGTTTTTTCAAGCATATCATAGTCAGTGATAGTATCTCCACAGAGTTTCAATTTAGAAGTAATTCTGAACATTGAAAAATTAAAGTCTTGGAGCCTCATATGAGCCCAATCATATTGTGCTTGTGGAAGAGTGAGCAACTTTAAGTTGTCATATCTTTTCTTTAAGACATTCCACAAAACAAGTAGATATTTTCACTGTGAGATATTCTATTTTCAACCCTTCATCAAGGTGATGACGCAAGAAAATCAAGGTCTTAGCACAGTCTTGGGTAGATGCTTTATTTTTGTCTTTAATGGCGTCTTCAAGACCCATTGCATCTAAATGGATTTCAGTATCCAACACCCATGTCATATAGTTCTTGCCCGAAATTTCAAGGGCAACGAACTTTCTTTTCATAATATCAGTCATAATTAAAAAGAGGAGAAAGGTTAGACCTTAGTCTTCTCAAAGAGCTTCTTGAGACGGTAGAGTCTCGTGCTGATAACGTGTTATGAAACAATAAAAGAAGAAGAACAATATTGCAGAGAAAGAGAGAGAGAATTCTTATTGAGTTTTGGGATGAATTACAATGGAATAGGACCCCTCTATTTATAGGTAAAGAGTGACTTAGCCACCAAGTTAAATCACTAAGATCTCCCTAAAATATAAACATTCACCTTAAATAGAATTCTATTTATAACATAAATTATTTTAATTACATTGCAAAGTAATTATAAATATTAAAGTATTTATACCTTAAACAAAATAATGAAAAGAAATAAAAAATAAAAATGAAATAGGAAAACAAAATAATGCTGGTGGAAGGAATCGAACCCTAAACGTCAAGGCTAAAACCAACTTCATGCCTAGCTTTTAACTATTGCACCACTCAGCACTCTACTCCTCTTTCGGTACATTAAATTCTATTTATCTACTTTTCCTTCGCCATGTGGATTCAAATATAGAGCATTTTTAAAGGGCGTTATACCTTAACGGGCTAACGGTTGTTAAGGTATAGCGCCCTTTAAAAGGGCGTTATACATAAAAAGGTCACTATGTTTTTTCCACATTTTTAGTTCTTTGAGTTCAAAAGAACCACATTTTGATTCTGAACTCCAAGTTAAGTTATGTGGGGATTAGCAGCACACGTATTGAAATCTGAAAAAATCACTTAATTTGGACCCCAAAAAAGGCCAAAAAAATATTTATTGTGCTGTTTGGTGTGTAACATATTAGTGTACAATGTATAGTGCATATAATACTTATTTACTTGTTACAAAAAAAAATCTTACTATTACGAGGGTTCAGTTTTTCCATTTTAGTATTTTTAATTTCTATACATATTTTTAATTTATGTATAACTAAAAAAATCGTATTGTGATTTTACATTCTATCAGCATACGCTCGAGTCCGAAATCACCATCTGGACCTAACAGATCCATCGAAACTCCAATCCGAGGACAAATACTAAAAGTCAAACTTGGTCAACTCTTCCAACTTAAAACTTCAAAACATGACATTCATCATTCCAAATCACTTCTGAATAACCTGAAAATAAAAACCGACGATTCACACATGTCATAATACATCATACGGAGCTACTCATGTCCTCAAACTACCGAGCGAAGTGCAAATACTCAAAACGACTGGTCGGGTCGTTATAATAACTATATTTAAATTTTATAGCAAATTCGTGAAATAAGAGATTAATTGTTTGAAACGGAAACAAGAGAGCAACAAGCTCTCGTAGTTAAGTTTGTTAAAGGGTCCGCTTAGGTAGTGGTTCTTGAGTTCGACTCTCAACAAGAGCATTTTATTTTTCTGTATTTTCTGTATCTCGCTTTAGTTGTATTCGTTGCATGAACAAATACAGTCGATACAGATTGTATCCTTTTATACATTCTTGTATTTTGCATTGATTGTAGTTTTATACATGTTGTATTTATTGCGCATTTGAATATAAGTAATACAAGCTACTAACAATACAGTATTTAGGAATAGTAATTAAGCAAATTATAGTTATTAGACTCTAAACTTTAATGCTTTATGGAAATTCTGGCACTTTTGGCCCATTAGATATTGGCAAAATTTAGTGTTAGTTATTGTGATAGTGACTCGGCTCATTTAACCTTCAATAATTAAAATGTATGCTTTTTTATCCCTTTATGTAATAAATATGTAATATATGAGCCACCCTAAGAGCTATACTACCCCTAAATATATAGTAAGGGACCGTTTGGCTATAGGTATTAAGGGGGTCATTCCAGTATTAAATTTATATTTATATTTTTTTTCAATTTTTAATTTTAGGTATTAGCTAAAATCATGATAAATATTATATTAAAATTTTGAATATCTCTCTCATAGGAGGTGGGATAATAATTAACTTTACCTTGAACACGACCCTTAGCCGCACAAACTTAATATAACACATGAATAATTAAATGGCAGAACGATTAATAATTTTGATTAGTTTATAAATATTCACTGATAACGAAATTAAGAGCTTGTTTGGCCAAGTTTTTAGGAGGCTAAACATATATTTTTTGTAAAGTTGGCCAATATGAAAAAGTGCTTTTGAGCACGAGCAGAAGCAGCTTTTTTGTTTTTGGTGAGATGCTAAAAATTCTAGCTTCTTCCAAAAAGTAGAAGCAGAAAATTAATTTGTTTCGGGACAAATATAAGCTTACAATAAATTTATATTTTTTAAAATTATCCCTCATTAATTGAACCTTTTCCTTTATATTTCTATCATACATTTCTTCTCTTTTTTGTTTTAAATTACATTTTTGTTCTCTGTTTCCTATTCCTCTTTGGAATAGTCTCGTAAGAATAGATTTTTAATTTATATTGAATGATGCATTTTGATATATGCAAATTATAATATAAATAATAAGTAATATCATATACTCGATGTGATTGCTTTGGAATAACTATATTTTATATTAATTAGAATTCTTTAATTTACATTTTTACTTTATGTTTATAATGTAATTCGATTCCTTTATAATAAATATTTAAATTTATTTCTCTTTTTAAAATAATACTAATTGATAACTGAACATTTGCTGTCCTTTTTGGTAATTTGATACTTCAAGTACTTTTTGGAAAGATTGGTCAAACATAATGTGCTTGCAAAAAGTACTACTCCCTCCGGTCTAAAATAAGTGATTTTTTTATCTTTTTCTTGTGGTCCAAAATAAGTGATTTTTTCAAATTTTAAGAATGAATTTATTATTATTTTCCCACATTGCCTTTGGAGTAAATAGTGTTGAAGTATGTGTTAGGAGTATTTATGTGAGATAGTAAAGGTTAATATGGTCAATTTAATTGTTAATTAATGTTAAAAGGTGAATTTCTTAATGTGTGAAAACAGCCAAAAAATCACTTATTTTGGACAGGAGCGAATATTCAAATGCTCAAACTGCTATTTTGCAAAAATATCTTTTCAAAAAGTATTTTTGATCAATGACAAATAATTAAGGGTGTTGGGTCCATGGTAGGTTTGGTTGGTTGGCAACCTATCTATCCTATCTCAAAGAATCACTTTTGGAAGCTTAATTTGGTAAAGTGATTGAGTATATATTTATTAGCAGAGCTAGTACTTGCTGATCTACTCTGTTTTAGCCTATGTGCACTTATTTGTTATGCTGATTTGTGTAATTGTTTAACCATCAGTATACTGTGACTTCAGTGAACTATTGGCGCTGAAAATGAATCCAAGAGGAGCAGTGAGGATGATGTAACTTAACAAAAATTGAAATAATTCAGCTTAACTAATTGCTTAAACATTGTTTAACCTACTTAAATTTCTTTCTTCATTTTTTTACCTAATCTGCTGTACAATACTTACTACTATTTATTGCAACTCCAAAGTTTTATCGAGTGGTGGTTCGACTGGCTATGTTGTATGGAGCTGAGTGTTGGCCAAACAAGAACTCACGCGTGCATAAGATGAGAGTAGCAGAGATGATGATGTTGAGATGAATGTGTGGGTGTACCAGGGGAGATAGGATTAAGAATGAAGTTATTCGGGATAAAGTGGGAGTAGCCTCCGTGGAGGACAAGATGCGGGAGTCGAGGCTGAGATGATTCCTACATGTTAAGAGAAGAAGCATTGATGCTCCTGTCAGGAGGTGTGAGAGGTTGCCATTAAGAGTTTGAGAAGAGGTCGAGGTAGGTCTAAAAAGTACTGGGGAGAGGTGATTAGGCAAGACATGGTGCTGCTTCAGCTCTCCGAGGACATGACCTTGGATAGGGGGTGAGGAGGTCGAGGATTAAGGTAGAAGATTAGTAGGTAGTTTATAATTGTTCACCGATAGTCTTAGTAGCATGCATGTCCCTTCATATTCTTAGGTTTTTATTACGTTATGTTATTTAGTTCGCCTCAGATATTGTATTCCTTGTTGCTACTTTTCTTTTCTCTTCCATCTTTTTCCTTCCTTGCTTTCCTCTTTTTCTTGTCCTTAGTGAGCCGAGGGTTTATTGGAAATAGAGTGTCTAACTGCATTAGGTAGGGGTAAGGTGTGAGTACCAACTATTCTTTCCACACACCCACCCAGACCTCACTTGTAGGGATCAAGCTGGGTTTATTATTGTTGTTGTACTACTTGAATCAAAAGTGTTATTAACCCAAAAAATAAAACAGAGGCGGGCCGAAATCTCTAGGAAGTCAACGATAGGCATTGAAGCCTAACTGCCAAACTCTGTACATAATCTCTTATTGTACTCATCGAATCTCCTCCACTTACAAAATCTCCTCAAAACTTCTTTACAGTCTCTGCAAATTCTCTCCAATGGAAGAAACTAAGGAAGTAGTTCTAATAACAGGTTGTTCAAATGGCGGAATAGGCCATGAGTTAGCTCGAGCTTTTGCATCCAAGAATTGCTTTGTTGTAGCCACAGCTCGGTCTCTGACATCCATGTCCGATTTCGTAGATGACCCACGATTCTTTCTTCAAGAACTCGATGTTTTGTCTGATCAAAGCGTGACACGTGTCCTCACTAATGTTCTTGAAAAATTTGGGCGCATTGATGTTCTTGTTAACAATGCTGGTGTACAGTGTGTTGGCCCTCTTGCTGAAGTCCCTTTATCTTCTATTCAACATACCTTCAACACCAATGTTTTCGGTACGCATCATTATACATAACTCTACTTATTTGAATTGTTGTGTTAAAACAACGTTCAGATATTTAACAAATTCATGTTAGTAGTATTATATTCAGAAACTATTCAACTTAAGCTTTCTTTTTTAACCGTATTGAGATGTTCTATAGTCCTCATAGTTGCTTAGCTCAATAGGTTGATGGGCGTCCATACGTGTGCTGAGCTCTTGGTCTTACTGGATTGATAGGGACCACATTGAAATATCAATGACAAATAATTAAGGGTGTTGGGTCCATGGTAGGTTTGGTTGGTTGGCAAAGAATCACTTTTGGAGGCTTAATTTGGTAAACTGATTGAGTACTTGATGATCTATCTGTTTTAGCCTATGTGCACTTATTTATTATGCTGATTTGTGTACTTGTTTAACCATCAGTATACTGTGACTTCAGTGAACTATTGGCGCTGAAAATGAATCCAAGAGGAGCAGTGAGGATGATGTAACTTAACAAAAATTGAAATAATTCAGTTTAACTAATTGCTTAAACATTGTTTAACCTACTTAAATTTCTTTCTTAAGGCGAATGCGAAGCAGGGCAATGTGAAATCTGCTGCTAATATCTCATGTACATCACTGATGACTGATATCCTAATAGGCATATACTTTAACATTGCATTTTGAAATGTCATATTCTTTCCTTCCTACATATTTGAAATCAGAAATAAATTCATCCTCAACCATTTGGTCCTGGTGTGCTGAGTACTTGAGTGGCTCACTTTTTGCTTTGCCTCTTTGCTAAGTTCTTTTATATCTTCATGGTATGATATTAACATCATCATCTTAAGTGTATATAGTCCACTTTCTGCTTTTGCTCTCTGCTAAATTCTTCTATATTTTCACAGTATGATATTAACAACATCATCTTGTTACTCCTGACAATTTCCTTGCTTCTAATATCATGGAATCTCTTGGCATGACATTAAGCAGTGAGTCCTTTTAGGAACTCCACGATAATCTTCTACACACTTTATCAGCTAGGTTGGAAATAATGTTCCATTAGCCCCATTTGACATTCTTCTTGACTTGGCACGGTTGTTGGGGATTGAAGGTCGGAATGCATAGTTGTTGTTCATGTTAGAATTCTGTTCTGTTGGGAGATTGACACATTGTTGGAACTTCCTAAAAGGACAGGTTTTCCTTTCAATCTGATATAGCACTAAAAAATCAAATTATGGTAGGAAAAATAGAAAGACTGTGGAAGTATATACACATAGCGGCAGGTGTTTATATGGTCACCTTAGTTTATGTAAACTAATGTTCTCAACTTGCATGACTATTAGCATCATCAATGACATTTCCATGTTCACATCCCACACCTCTTGGTCCGGATAACAAAAATCATAGTATATCCATTTCTTCCAAATAAATAGTTTCCATCTGTAGTTTGTTAGATTTGGAAGGGAAGCTTTGGCGCAATGGTAAAAGTTGTCGTTGTGTGACCAGGAGGTCACGGGTATGCAGCAATGCAAGGTCTAGCCCTTCCCCAAACCCCACACATAATGGGAGCTTAGTTCACAAGGCTGCCCTTTTTACTTTGTTAAATTTGGAATAAATTTTTAATTCTTTCTTCTCTTAGCTTTCTTTTGTTTGTTTTCTAAGTCCTGGCAGAAATCTCTTTTTCTCCTTTTTTCCGGGTATATGACATTTTTCATATTCTATAGGTCCCATAAGGTTAATTCAATCTGTTGTTCCTCACATGGCATCCAGGAAGAAAGGGAAAATTGTAAATGTTGGAAGTTGCATTGCTCTGGCTCCGGGACCATGGTCAGGTGCTTATAGTGCATCCAAAGCTGCGGTACACTCATTTACTGATACCTTGAGGTATGCTTGTATAGCCAACTTTGTTTTGGATTGCAGCCAAGCAAAAACTGATAAATTTTATTACAGGCTCTTAAACTTTGTTATCTTACTCTATCTTTAGTTTTTGGGTGCTTTATTTTTATTTGGATTGTCATTAAGTGTTTGATGTAGTAATTTCTCTTCCTTGAACCACATTACGGTTTTTTACTCTGTTCTCCTCCTATGATTAACGACTCGAACTCCATACTTAAGATTTACTGGAAACCAGATAAGTTTCTCTGGACATGTTCCCCTTCTCGCATTGTTACCTTTGCATCGGACGAGGCATCACCTATTCAAACCTCAGCTTTAAACGAAATTACTTTTCCACCATTGTTTTCCTCCTATGATCAAACTTTTTGACTTCATAAGTATCTTTTTCGCTTCTTATGGAGTAGTTCCCGAAGAAGGGGAGCCTAACTGATAAAGTTGTTGCCATGTGACCAGGAGGTTACGGGTACGAGCTGTGGAAACAGTCTCTTGCAAAAATGCAGGGTAAGGCTGCATAAAATAGACCCTTGTGGTCCGGCCCTTCCCCGGACCCCGCACATAACGGGAGCTTAGTGCACCGGGCTGCCCTGCATGGAGTAGGTCTGTAGAACACATTGTTGGCCAAGTTGCAAAAGTCATATGGCTGAAAATAGGAAGCCAAGGTCCAGTCTGTTAACTGGTTAGGACCCTATTTGAGACTAAATCAGACACTGAGACAGTGTTGTAAGCTGATAGCATCACATGGAGATATAGTTGTGCTCTTTACTACCAGTTACCCGTGTTTTACCAGAAATATGATAAACACTTCTATGAGAGATTTAATGAGTAGAATGGAAGGCTAATCCTAGTTAAGCTTAATGACTGTCAGATCTACGAACGTGGAAATAAATGAATGAGATGAAAGTGACGTAGTATTAAATACCGGGCAACGATACTGATGAAGATTGACAATGATTATGCGAGTGAATAGGAGAAGTAAATGCATGTAATGGCAATAAATGTAATAATAAAGGATATCTCGCCCAAAATGCCTAGAGTTGATAGTCAACTATCTTGTTGTCAGCAATGCAAGTGACAAGCAACATGGAGAAACACTATCTTCTTGGATCTTGTATACGTAAAGGTGCCTTTTAACTTAGGAATCAATAGAAAAGACAAGAAGTGTATATTCTTTCAATAGACAATATTACAAAGAGTTCTTTCAGAGAGTTTCAGATGCCTTTTTTCTCCCCTTTGTTTCCTCTTTCTAATCTAAAACTATCCTACCGTTGCTACGGTCTTCTACCGCGGACCTCGTTCCAGCTAAAATCTTCGTCTCTAGCCGTTGGCCGACCCGAGCTTCGACCTCGGCCAATGACATCGTTAAGTTTGATCCAAATTTCGACCAATACAACCCGGTCAAATCAGGTTGTGCACCTTGATTGTTATAACATATAAGTAAGTTGCTGCACAGTTCACAGTATTGTTGAATTTTTTCTGAGTAGTGATATTCATGTTGGAAAGCTTATTTTACTCCTAAATCTTCAGCCTAAAGTGTTGTCAAAAGCTCGCGCAAAGCACGCTTAAGCCCCGAAGCTAGGTGCAAAATAGGCTTATCCTAAAGAGGCGACACTAAACAATAAAGATTTTTTATAATGTTTTGTCCATAAAACTTATATTGATGCTTTTAGTTATTACTCTCGAAGACTCAATCCCAAACAAGTTAGGGCAGTTATATGAATCCTCACTTCTAACATTTTCTCGAATTACATATATATTTTTGTACTTTTTTCTGCCTTTTCACCCTTTTCATATAAAGCCTGATAGACTTTAGCATTTTTGCGCTTTTTGCTTTGATAACATTGGACACTGTTATGGACCTGTATTTGCATTCTTTGTGTTTCTAAGGACACTGGACACTTGCTTCGTGGAGATAGTTCCTAGTTGATAGCCAAGAAAATGACCCTTTCATGGTTGTACGCGGAGTGAGGTTATTGTATCCAGATCCTAAATTATCATAGTTGAACAGGTTGCTTATGAAAAATGTTATCGAAGCTGATTAAAAAGTGAAATTTGGCACCCTCCAGATTGTATGTCATTTTTCCTCTTTGCGCACTGTCCTAAAAGTGAAGTTTCTAAAACATTATGAGTCCACTTTTTACAGTTCTTTAAAAAACCCAGTTCTTTAAGCTATTTCAAATTTGAAAACTTAATAGTAGAGTTAGCAATACTGTCCGAAAAGATGCTGAGTTGGTAACTCCATGGAGGTGCAAAGTCCATCCAAATAATGGGAGGGTGTTGATGAGTGCGAGATGCTTAAAGAAGTTTGCAGGGTGAGAATTCCTTAACCATATCCATACCATCCCACTCTGATTCTGGATTTTATGAGGGTGCAATGGAAAAGGAAAAGGAAAAGGAAAAGGAAAATATTCTTGTTTTTACTTGTTCTAGGTTGTCTATCGGCAATAGATTCTCTACCTTCGTATGGTAGGGGTAAAATCTGTGTACACTCTACCCTCCCCAAACCCCGCTTTATGGGATTTCACTTACTTGATCTAGGTTAAGAGTAATTTTGTTTAGTATGAAGAGCCCAAAATTTTCTCCAAAAGTTATAAAGACTGCATTTTTATCCTATAAAAAAGAGGAGCTATCCTCTTGGCGGATATACACTTACATCATTTCTTCAATTTACTATTATTATCCTTATTGCTTTACTATGCGCTGTATGTAGACTGGAACTTGGGCCATTTGGCATTGATGTCATCACCGTTGTCCCTGGAGCTGTGAAGTCGAACATTGGAAACTCTGCAATTGCCAATTACAGTAGAATGCCAGAGTGGAAGTTATACAAGAAATTTGAAGAAGCAATCAGGGAACGAGCACATTTCTCACAAGGACCAAGATCAACTCCTGCAGAAGAATTTGCAAAGAGGACGGTGAACGCCGTGCTAAAGGAGAAACCTCCAGCTTGGTTTTCTACTGGCCATTTGTCTACTATTGCTGCAATCATGTACCACCTTCCACTTTTTATCAAAGATTTCATTCTCAGGAAACGAATGAAGTGTTGAATACTGCATTCTTAGATTCTTATTATTGTCGATTTTAACTTTGCTCAGGTGTCGTTTTTATATCTGATAAGCAAATTATTTTCTTGGTTATTTACATAAATGAAATATACACAGTGTTGTCACTGGATGGTGAAAAATAACGTGAAATCGTGTTTCCTTCTATTGGAAATGGCTCTTATTTTGCTGTCGGATTCATGATGATTAAACAGGGCAGGGTTTACCTTAAACTGTTTATAATGTAGCGTGTAGAAGTAGCATTGTCCCTAGCGTAGGTTCCTGAACCAAGAAAAAGGCCCTAACTAGCATACCTTGGCTAAGATATTCTTTAGGTTCAATCTTTTATACACTTCTGTTTTGTTCCAAGAAATATTGCAAAGGATCTAATCTTTGAAAAGTATTGCAAACTCATTTCCTTCCAAATTTCATGAGAAAAAATTTGGAAAAAAAAATTAAATAAGATAAAACGAACTAAAATGAGCAACTTTATAATAGGACACAGATCACTTTTAGCTTGCGGCCGATTTACAATCCAATAACCATAAAAATGTATAAAATTTGTATATTTTTTTGAATATAACATACAGAAATATGTATATATTATGTTTTTCAGTTATTATTTTGAGCGCGACTACACAATGTCATATTTCCTTTAAAATATGGCTAGAACTTTGAAATCAAATTGATAAACTAAGAATTAGGGGAATGAAAAACTGGCCTTTTTCCTAAGAACTATGTTATACATGTCAATTCTACTTATCGCTTGGAGGTTTTCATCCTGAATACATATGTAAATATTCTTTAGTTCCACCATAGTTATGAATACCGTCTGCATATCAAATCAAGATAAACATAACGTAAAAAATAATACTACCCACATATAGTTCTACTTGTATTTTTCTTTTTTCTCTAAAACTTTATATCTGAGAAATTACAATCTACAAGGCCATCCAAATAATGCTTATGCATCGAGAAAATTATTATTTTGGGAACCATAAGATTGTTCATCGCAATTGAGTGGTTTCTGTTTTCAGTGCCCTGACCTCTTTGTGTTTATGCCTCTTTTGAAAGTGTTAGTCCAGAGAAAAAGATACTACACTAAATGGAAAGTATTATGCCCCAGGACCATGGCCAAGTGCTTCTACTGCTTCAAGAACTGCTCCTCATGCATTAACTGATTCCTTAAGGTTTGTAAAATGTTCTATCATGTGTTATCCAAATTTGTAAAGTATCTCAAGTTTTCCATAGAAAATTCTTATCTGCACCTCATATATGCACCACAGCACTAGTCAAATGCCAGAACTGAAATCCATACCAATAGAAGAGTTTCTAAAGAAGAGTCCACCAGTCTGGTTTTCTACTGGTCATTGCTCAACCATAATGGCAATCTTGTGCGCTTCTTTTTTTATGAGGGTGGCGTCTGGACCAGCTTGCATACACCTCGACTAATTCCACCGTATACCTACAACCTCCCAGCAGCACATGTATCGGATAACTTTACCCGCCAACACTTCGGCAGATGGGAAAAAATCAACAACCACACCACAGTCCCAAACAAGTTGGGATCGGCTATATGAACCCTCACTTTATTTAAGCTCAAGAGATGAGAACAAATCACCTAGTGTTTTTTTGTCTCCGCTGGGAGTTGAACCAGAGACCTCATAGTTCTTATGGAAAGAGAACGAATCCTTGATGTTGTTGGTAGTACAAGCTTCCTGCTACTCCTTGAACAATTTATGGCAAGAATTGTGATGGGGTGTTTCCAAAAACAACAACATACCCGGTATAATCGCAGGGAGAGTAGTATGTACGCACCCTTACCCTTACCTTGTGTAGGTAGAGTGATAGGGTGTTTCTAAGTTACGCGCAATATCCTTATCTTCATTCTGGAATGATGCTGGTAACCCCTTGTGAAAGCAATAAGAAATGTAAATTCTTGCCCAAATAAATGTATGGCATGCTTGCCCAAATCACACAATCTTATTATTTGATATGAAGATATGTATACTTCTTTACTTAATAAGTAAATATATAGGAGAGCTATTTTATTTATGCATGGTGATCAAGTCCTCCAGCACAAACTTCAGCACCACTCATTTCCAATTCAACATAATACTGTTTTCTTACTTTCAAAACAAAATCAGATGTCTGAATACCTTCTTCCACTTCCCAACTCTTATTTTAATAACCAAAACATGTTATAACCAAGTTCTGATTCCACATAAACTCTTTACCTTTTCTTGATGAAACAGGGGAGTGACATATGTGCATTTCTATGGATTCTTTAAATGCACTACATAATTGACATAACAAATGAAAGCACCCTATTAAAATTTTGTTTCATGTCCAATACCTTAGTCAGGAGTGTGTGTGTTGGGG
>ML264989.1:0-18348 GCA_005239495.1 Nicotiana undulata | reverse complement strand
GGGGGGGGGGGGGGGGGGGGTGCAGCAGGCCTCTTGACAAGTGCAAAGATCCTGCAATTCTTCTATCTGTTTTCCTGTGGCCAGTATTGATCTCCCAAGATTAAAATCTCTGTTTCCGCAATTGATTAGTCTTTACCATTTGATAACTGACAATCACTTTTCTTTTCAATAATTATTTGTTTATTTTTTGGCTTAGAGTTAAGCACCGAAAACAGATGTGTAATGGAGATAGCTGGTTATTTCTTTTACCAAGTTTATGTGAGAAGAGAAAAAAGCCAGCTAAGTCCTTTTATCATGTTTAACTAGTAATACAAAATTGTCAGCAGCCTCTTAGCCGTCATGTTAGTGTTACATGTATGCTGAAAAGGAAAAATAGAAAATGAGGGGGAAAAGTTGCCAAGGAACAACTATGACAACACTGGATAAAGACTCTAACCATCACAGATTTCTAAACAGACTTGAAGATGGAAAATTAAGCACTAATGATAATCCAATTACCTGCACTATCAGCCGCTCTTCTCCAGCATATAACACTTCATGTCCTGAAATTTGATTATACGATTTTTGACAGTCAAACGAAGAGTTCCTCATTGTGAATGATGCGGTTGAGCATAGTACACCATCCCAGGAGGTTGCAAAGGACGGAAATTAGGAGGTAGAGCTTGTTGAGGTAATGGTACTTGTTGCTGTTGTGCTAAAGACTGCTGCTGCTGCTGCACCATTGACAATTGTTGCTGTGTTAAAGGCACCATTGTAGTCATATACGATGGAGGTGCTGGAGGAGGTGGTACAGACGGCAAGGTGGGAATACCCCCATAACCGTAAGGGCTCACCATTCCTGCTGATGGCTGTAAATACTGCTGGGGTGTTGGATTAGGAAGTGAATGATATTGACCCTGAGAATTTGGCATTTGACTATGCATTGTGGGATGAGGAACCAACATTGACTGATAAGGCGGAGGATTAAGTGGCTGTGCTGGCATTAAAACATTTGAATCTGATAGAGACTTTTCTGGATGTGAAATAGAATTGTTGGTGGCTGGAAGCGATGAAGTTTTTGACAGCCCGGCAGTTTTTGCCGCCTCTGCAGCAAATGAAGAGAGGACAGATGACATGATATACTGAGAGGAGCTAGAAGCTGTAAGTTTGTCAGCTACCTCAGCTGCGATTGCTGCAGCTGTCTTCTTGTTCGTTTGTCCTGCTTTTGGAGAAGTGTCATTTGATGTAGATGTTATAGCCAAAGGCTTTGAGTCTGCCACATAATCTTCATCATCAAGATGCTTCCGCATGTTGCTGGCTTCCCCTGCCTGTGCTTCTGCCACCTGAAAATCCAATAGATAAAGTTCCTCATAATCTCAGTGCTTTGACTAAGAAATCACGCCGCTTCATTTAGAAAGCTAAATACACACTTGCCCTATTTCCAATTATTGGGAAGGCGCTCAAGAAGCAATACACCTCCCTTTCCCTCTCACCGCAATACATATTGAAGTCTTTCTTCACTACTTCTCTTTTTCCACCATCCAACAATCCCAACCCACCTATCCCCCCCCGCCCCTCCCCAACAAACAAAAAAGGATAATGATAAAGCAAACAGCTAACCACAGTGTAAGAAAAACAAATTGATAAGCGTAAAATTGAAAATGAGATAAAAACCTGTATCTGAGTTCGAACATTCTCTAGTTCAGATTCCTGACAAAATTAAGAAGCAATGAGCTGGACAATAAGTACAGCATGAAAATTTGTCAAGAACACTAAGACTAAACCAAATGGATTTATCACTTACCTGTTCATTTAGTGCTTCTTTTAACTGTGAAACAAGAGTCAATCTGTTTGCCTCAACAGCTTTAAGTTTCTCAATACACTGTTTCAAAATATTTTCTTCCTCCTCCAGTTCTTTGGACAAGGTTTTCCTCTTTGGATCTTTTGCTGCACAAGAAAATATGACTCAATTCCCATAGATAATTTAAAAGCAACAACTTTTTGGGAAAAGGAAAAAGATTGTAAAGAGATGTCTAATCTATCACTCTGTTAAGGTCTCAGCCCCCTGTAACTTTATTCCTGTTTGTTAATCTCGGTGGTGTTTAGGCCAACTTGCGTGCAGCTCGACTTATCCACCACGCAGCCTATACAGCCAGCAAGTACAGGTTTCTATGGTATCATGTCCACACGGCTGGGGCAGATGGATGCAGACCAAGTGTTGTAGTTGGAGTTCAAACATGGAGTCTCCACATTACTCCCATACCACATAAACTAGGTATCCCCTATAGGGCCATAATCCTAATCCTTTTTTCTGGGGAAGTTATGAAAAAAATGATATTTTTACACTCTTAGATTGATATGACTATTTTTCTTTCAACTATTGCATTTCACTCCGTCAAATCATGGCCTTCAGTATATCTTCATCATCATTTTTTTCCATATTGATGTTTACAAAATTCAAATTAGCAATGGCAACAGGTTATTATCAACATAATGGAGCAATTCAGTGCAGACATGTTAACTTTGTAGTCCAATAAAGAACCAGATTATACCTTTTGTAAGGACCATGTCAACATCCTTTTCCATCTTTCTAACATGGTGGACAGCAGACTTGCATCTGTTCATTTCTTCGTCTTCAGTAGAATGCTCGCTGATTACCAAGTGAAATGCTGACACTATTTTTTCAGCTGTTCCTCCAACGGTCAATTTCTGGTTACAAAGCAATGGTAAGAACAAGAAGTAATAGTAAAATAAGCAAGATACAGACGTTAAGCAATCAGTGGACATAAACAAAAGTGCCTTATGAGGAGCATGTCACCGTTTTTATGGACCGCGAGTCCCTTTTAACTATTCTGACAGAACGACTTCGCTTTCTTCCAAACTCTAATGGTGGTGGCAGCTGTTCTCCAAGCATTATATCCTTCAAGCTCTGCGTTCGAGATCCAAAAACTCTCCTTTCTTCCCAAATATTAACCTACAAACCATTTAAGCAACACAATCAAACTACTATATCTCAATAAATTTCGAGCAACAAGTTGATCAGATACTGAAAAAAGAGCTAAAATAGGCTGCATATTTGCCTTTTGATTTGTGCCATGTTCGTTCACAAGTTAGGGTTATCGAGGCCAAAAGTTCAGAAGCAAAAGGGAAGGAAGCATACCAATCTGGAAACTACATTCTTTCCATGGTCATCTCCTTTTTCGACCATCTCCTTAAGTGCTGAAGGAAGAACTTTCCAAAACTCGGTAACAAACTCATTTCCTTTACGCTTGCTGTTTTGTAGGATGTCATTTGCCAGGTACAGTAGAGGGACTTTTTGAGCCATTTCGGAACTGTGGAACTGTTTACCCCATGTTGTAACAACTAGCTCTGCTTTATCTCGGTGGAAGATACACCAATGGGACAATGCTGCATAGAAAACCAAGATAAACGATGTTACTCAAAGGGAAACAAATATGAGTTTGGACGAAACAGAAAAGACAGAGAAAGGATAAGTACCAAATGGAGAAGCAATAAGATATTTCCAAGTATCACCCCATTTAATGGTTTAAAAAACTCACAGCCAACATGCAACTAATGTTTTGTTGATGCAAGGTAAATGACAACAGAAACCCCTTATTGTTCAATTTTCTAGTCTAGCATTGCACATATTGACAGCAGAAGTGTTCAAATTGCAATTGAGAAGCTTGAAGTACTCCTTATGCCAACCCTAAAAAGACACCTTATAACAATGGCATATATGTTTTATGATACAGGAATCATCCGTATGAACAGAATTACTACAAACTAGCTGCATTTCTTGTAAGCTAAGTAGGTCAGAAGACTCAACTTCCTATTTTAAATTCCCACCCAGATGGAGTTGGAGAAAGGAATGAATTTTTTTTCCTTCTTTTTTTTTTTTTTTTTTTATTTTTTTTTTTTTTNGTTTTTTTTTTTTTTTTTTTTTTTTTTTGATTTTTTTTTTTTGTATTTTTTATAAAGGTAATGTGAGAGTTGGTACAAAATGTCAACTAGTTACCGCTAAGAGTTAAGAAAATACACCGAAAACCTCCCGAAGAGACGGAATGAGATAACTTAACCATACAAATGCCAAAATACAATAAAGTACATATAAGGACTTGGAAGTATGTATACAGAGTATGCACCAATTAAACTTCCAAAAGGAAGGTCTAAGGGTTATGACTTATGAAAGAATTATAATGACTAAAAAAAGAGACAGTCAATAAAGATAATCTCCACTCCCTTCTTTTCTTTTTTCTTTTTACTTTTTTTTTTTAATACGGTAGTGTCCGAGTCAACTTGCGCACACCTCGACAATTCTAAATTAATAATCACTCATATGCTATGTAATCAACCGAAGATTCCCGAGAAGCAACACATCGAAACTACATCAACAAAAGACAAACACAAGTTTCTCCATAGAAATACTTTGTTTAATGATCGGAATGTGAACCTTATTCAGAGAAAACACAAGTGAAAGCAAAAACTCAGTAAGATTGAAGCACATGCTGTCAGTATAGTAAAACTACTCACTGATCTCAATGGACAATGGCAAATGCAAGGATGTATCCAAGCAGTGCTAGCACTACTTCTTTCCAGATCAGACGGCAAGATTTTGTCCATCTTCACCCTTCTTCTTTTTTCTTATTTTCCTAAAAATTATGTCCTCTATACAAAATGGTTATTTATTTTACTTCTTGAGAGTTAAACTAAATGATATTCGGCTAACATTTTAAAATATCTTTTCATCGTTTTGAAACTAAATATCGCAATTTGTAGTACTTTCCTCTTATTGTTTTAGGCATGCTTTTTATTTCTGGAAAAAAAAAGTCACCTAAATCCAATCTAACTCCAAAAACTGGCCAAGTTGACTCAATAAGAAAATACGACAATCAATTTGGAAACGGACCTAGTTCAATGTACAGATACAAGTAAATACAGAAATTAACATTTAAGGTTACTAAATCAAAAAATACTAAATAGTAGAAGATAGACCCCATCTATCGCCATTAAACCTTCCGAATGAACCTCTAAAAGAACTTATCAGATTCATTCAAGAGAAGTGGAGGTACAAGTTCTTACTCAATTTAGTTAATTCACAAGAAAAGAACTACCAAGATCTAAAAGGCACACCCAAAATTGAGTTCCAACAATATCCATTAATGAGGTAAAGAATAGATAAGTTCAAAACCATAAAACAGAAATACATATAAAAAAAGATAAAGAAACATACTTTCAATACACTGCTGAGTGCTGTTGAGCTTCGAAAGCTTGTCTGCAAGTATCTGCTCATTAAAAACACTATTCATCTTCCCTCTTCACCACTACAATGTTCCAATGTTTAAGCTAAGAATTTGAACAAAGTTGCAATCTTTAAACCAAGAATTTAAACAAAGTTGCAATCATTAGCCAAGAAATCAAAATGGGTTAAGATAAAAACCATCCAATTGAGGAAATGCTGAGAAGAAACTGACAACAAATCTTGGTAAATTGCATTTAAAAAGTGAAGAAAACCCTAGAAACTACCTCAAAGCCAATAAAATTTCCAAACTCTTTTCTAAAGAAAGACAAATCAAGATTGGCAAATCACAAGATTAAGCAAAAAAAAATGGTGTATGAAGGGGGGATAACAAGGGTTTTGAATTAGGCAAACCCAACAAAAAGGAAAGACTAAAGAAAACCCAAAGGAGGGTTTGTTTGGGGTAAGTGCAACAGAGTGAAAGAATGGAACGTAAGAAGAAGAAAAGAGGGAGGGAAGCACAAGGGAGATTCTTATTTCTGCGCCTATTTTATTTTTATTTTATTTTATTTTTCATTTCTGGGTTTCATCAATCAATATATTGTTCCACCCATTTTTTTTTTAATTCAGAGTGCAGTAGAAAATATGGTTTCCTGTTATACCGTACTACTGCTAGGTTAACTGTCTTGCCGTTTATTTGTATTTTCATTTTTTTGGTTTTAAAGAATTTTCCTCTTTTTTTCTTTTTTCTTTAGCCGTGGGTAAGGTTTTTAATGGTATTTTAAAGATCAATCAAACCAAAACCTTGTCGAACTAAATATAAGGCTATTTAGTAAAATCACAGGTTACGATATAAATCTATAACCACATTGAATAATTTCGATAGCATTTTATATTTTTTAAAAGAAATTGAAAAATATCAAATGAGATCCGATTAAATTTATGTGTAAATATATGTTGTATATTAAACAGCAAGTCACTGAAGTATGTTAATTTTCTTTTTTTTCCCACTTATATCACAATCTTTTGAGTCAAATATTATGTTCATATTCTTTCAAAAAAAAATCGGTTATAAGTAGTTGAGTATTATGCATACTCTGTATTGTTGCCTTTACTCGTAAATCAAAATCTTGGTTGAGCATTATATATACAAGTTCTCTGTAGTAAAATTCGTACTCAACCAACATATTAGTACTCTTAATTTATACTCTAGTAATAGTCTTACTTCTACGCAAAGTACAGAAAATTAACTTAACGAAGAGAAACTAATATTTGTGACAATTTCAATAAGCCTGCTTAAGGTTGTACTCAATTAAGTAACTAAAATAGTATGGTATAAATTTTTTAAAATAACCAGCAGAACTGATCCATTGATACCCCTACCCCTACCCCTAGCCGTGAGGGGAAAGAGTTACTGATATGTATTGTGAAAATCATCTCATATAGTTGATTGCCCTTGGTACCGATAATTTATAAGATAACTTGAATTGATACAGGTGCTTTATTCTTTTCTTTACAAAAAATAAACACAATAAAGCCCCTAGCTGCACAGCATTTATTAATTTTTTTCAGAATGAAAAGCCCCATACATATTCATTAGCATATTAGTACAGTAAGAGACTAATAATAGTTCAGTCTACTAAAACCAAACTCAAGTTGATTGTTTACTGACTACCATTAAAATTCGTCATGTTTGATAACAAGTAGACAAATAGAGGCAATCAGATGGCTAGGTAGTGAACAGAAAGAAGAATCCTCATCAACATCTGAGCAAATTATACCAAAATGCTGTGCACTAACAAAGTACACCCCAGAAACCAAGGTCACAGTAATTATAGTTCCAGAGATAACTCCTCAAGGTTTTCCATTGACGAGACAACAGAAGCAAATATTCTAAAAGCTCGCATGAACTGGGGATCTGATTCGGTGAAGAAACACAATGAGCTTTATAAGAATGTCCTTGCACGAAAAGCTATCACAAAGCCAAGGTGTAACACTTGCAAAAGACAACTTTCATCGAACTAGCTTCTCCAGCGACCAAACCAGAGCTTCCTACATGCAAGACCTGCAGACCTGCAAAGATGCAATAATATGATACTCTCTTACCATTATCTTAGTGTAAGACTGATCCATGAGAAACCGAAGATGAGCTTAGGATAAATTATAGCCTAATTCTACTGCTTGATAATCTTCCCTTGTGCCTTCAATTTTTCTACAACTTGTTCATCAGACAAAGGCAAATAGTAAATGCGAGGTGTTGCCTTTGTCTTTCTAAAGAGATCATCCAGAGTGACAATTGGAGGGTCGAGTTTCTCAGGAAATGGAGGTGGTGGAAGTTTCTCCGGTTGAAGTTGCTTGTTCTGCATCTGTTGCCTTGGTGATGGTTGGGGCTGGGCAGAAGGTGGGGCCGCAGCCGGGATAGTGGTCACAGGAGTTGCATGAGTTGAAGGAGATTGAGGTGGTGCTTCGACCTTATCTTTCACTCCCTTGGGATCAACAAACTCAGCAACAAGTAGCTTTCCTCCATGTGGAGGCCATTGCAGGTTATATACAGCATTTCGAGTTTCTATAGCTTCTTCTACAGATGAAAACTGCACAAGTTCAACAGCAAGTTAAAATTCACCAAGACAAACATGTTGTAGGAGGAAGAGAGAGAACCAAAAAAATAGAGTGCTTACAGAAACAAAGCAGTGGGTCTTAATAGCATCCATCCAGAAATTTGTCACAGTACCCGTCTTGCTAAGTAGCTCTTGCACCGCTTTCAAGGTGAAAGGCCGCAGAAAATTCTCGATCAAGAGAGAATTAGTAGGCACTTTCGATGATGGAGGAACTGTTACAATCAACATAATAACATTATCCACTATACGTATCCAGAATATACTCATTTCACCATCAATAGTGGCAACTCACCCACACGTTCTTTTGGTGGTTCCTCCTTGGCCACTGAATCAGATCTAGAGAAACTACGTCTGAATGAGGGCTGGAAAAAATCCTTGGGGGTAGTTGAGGCCACAGCATCACCTTTCTTGTTCTCAGGAACTTTAAGATCTTCTGCATTCCATTTACGCTGCCTCTTTACAATATCATTGCTCCCAGCTGCTGTTCCTTCACCTACAGCATTACATAGAAGATAAGACTGGGGGCAGATCTAAGAAACTTCCGGAGCAATGATGTAAACAATAAGTGTCATTTATTTGATTCCCATAAAATAGCAAATGGCACTTAATCGGAACTGCATTGTCAGAAGACATTAGGAGGAATAAAATGTGAATACAAGTGTTCCTTGAAAAAGGAGCAACTGGTATATGCATAAAGCCTACAGCGAATGTTTCTCCAATCTCTGTACTCATTCTTTACACTCTAATTATCTGCTAATAGCCAGCAAAATTACAGCTAATAAGATTCTTGTGACACTTTAGCAACCAGAATCCAAAAAAAGAAAATTGTGAAGTCGTAACAATTGCACTATCAGAAGACATGGGAGGAATGAAATGTGAATACAGAAGTGTGTTCCTTGAAAAAGGAGCGACTTCGATATGCATAAAGCCTACAGGGAATGCTTCTCCAGTCTCTGTACTCAATCTTTCCACTCTTAAGTATCCGCTAATAGCCAGTAAAATTACAGCAAATAAGATTCTTGTGACACTTTAGCAATCAGAATCCACAAAAAGAAAATTGTAAAGCCATAACAAAGTGGTAAAGCATAGTGAAACGAATTCTTCCAGAAAAATTACCATGAGGTTTTCTTTTCATAGACTGCACAAAGGAACCATCGTCTTCAACATTGGTATCTATATGGGCAACTGACCTAGCATCATCCACAGAAGTAACAGATCCTACCTCCCTACTTGTGTTCACTTCAATTTCTTTCTTTCCATCTATTTTTTTCACTGAGTCCAACTTAGAATCAGCTAATTTACCCTCTGAAACATCCTCCTCAGTGGAATCATCCCCAGGACTTCGGTCTAAATGCAACTTCTCTGCAGAATCCCCATTGCCATCAGTCTTCATTATATCAACATATTTATCGTTTTCGTTGCCTGGTTCTTCTACAGATACTTTCTTCTCGTATGGCTCTTCAACATCCATAAGTTGTGATTTTCCATCACCAGGGTCAACACTGCTTGATGATAGCTGCACACTATCAGGTTTAACATCTAATTCTATTTTGACATCATCAGCGATTATGTTATCCATCAGTTCTATTTTTTCATCAATTGAGACATCAGCGGAAACAGAATCAGATTTTACTCGAAACCCTAAAACAGGGCTGAGCTCAGATACCTGAGTTTCCAGATTGGATGAACTGACATTTGCCTCATCCACTGAAGAATTTGAAACGTGATTCTCCAGCTGCACTTTTATATCCTCACTCCCACTCTGGGTTTCATATTTTTGCGAGTCTTGTCCACTTAAAGCTGTGACAGACTCTACACTCACACTGACAGGATCACTGGTTTGCACAACACTAACTTCAGGATATTTATCGTCTTCCTTGCCTGGTACTTCTGTAGATACTTTCTTGTCATGTGGTTCTTCTACATCCATAGGATGCAATTTTGCATCATCAGGGACATCACTGCTCGACAATAGCTGCACCATCTCAGGTTTAACATCTAATTCTAACTTGACATCATTAACTATTACGTTATCCTTCAGTTCTATTTTTTCACCAATTGAGACATCAGTGGAAACAAAATCAGATTTTACTTGGAACCCTAAAACAGGGCTGACCTCAGATACCTGACTTTCCAGAATGGATGAACTGACCTTTTCCTCCACTAGTGAAGAATTTGAAATGGGATTCTCCAACTGCTCTTTTAAATCTCCACTCTCATTCTGGGTTTCATATTCTAGCGAGTCCTGTCCACTTAAAGCTGTGGCAGACTCTACACTCACACTGACATGTTCATTGGTTTGCACAACACTAACTTCAGCCATCTGGTCCTCTTCAGTTGGAGCACTGCTTTTCGCATCACTAAATTGGTCTGTCGGATCCTTTTCAACCATAGTAGAAATAGCACCACCAATCGGCTCCTCAATTGAGAATTTCCCTTCATCCGATTGCACTCTGTTTTCAGCTGCATCAACCTCGCTCATTTTCTCATCCGATTTGGCATCTGTTGTATTATCAGCATCAAAATTATCCTTAGAATTATCTGCATCAACGGACTCAGCCATTTCTTCGTCTGGCCCGGGCGTGGAATCACCACCATTCTCAGACTTAGAATGAGCAGCATCCTGCTCTTGGAGAATTGCTTCAGCTAATCGCTTTACCAACTCTTGCTTCAACCCCTTTATGGGTAGCTGACGTCTCTTAAGCTCTTCTCTTAGCTCTGTGACCTTCAACTGATCAATTGGTCGATTATCAATAATGGGATATGGCGACGACATTCTGTTTCTTCCAGATATTAGGTTTATTCAAAAATGGTACCTGATCGAACCATCAAGAAGTCAATGAGAAGGCAAACACGTCCAAATGTGAATGTAAGAGCACTCAAAAAGTAGAACAAGACATCAACATTTTGGAATCTGAAACTATCAGATACTGTAATGATCAAGTAGGCTCATTAGACTGCAGAGACCATCTTACACTACAGCAACGTAAGGCCTAAGGTCTACTAAAAGAGAGAAATCAGCAGCAGAACATAATGCAAACCTCAGCTCTAACAGGATATACATAGGCCAATGACTTTTCTACCCCAGCTCATTTCTCACATACGATAAATGCAGAAAACAATGAAGCTTATTCGGAACGTGGCATTCTTAAGATAAAGAAGGAAGCAAGAAAACATATTAAGAAAAGATCAAAAACAAACCACTCTCCAATATGAAAAAAAAAAAAAAAAACGCCTTTATGACGAGAACAGTAAACATAAAGTCTGCCCCCTCCTTAGAGAAACAGATTTATTAAGGATTCTAAAAATATCAGTTCCGTGAAAGTTCTTTTTAAACAAAAATGAGTCAATCCTAAATTAGGAGAGATCCGCTACTGTGAATCCTCCATATATTATGAGAGTGAACATTACTTCTGCCTATAATACAACATGGGTAACACTGTTTTTTCATAAATACAATGTGGTGATACTCACACGTAAATGTATAACTAAGCATGATAATCCAATATAAAAGAGAGAAAATTACTTCTGCCACTGATATAATTTTTGTCAATAAATACAATGTGGTGATACTTATAGGTAAATGCATAATTAAACCTTACACGAACACAATTAAAAAAATGAAATGGGAATTCACAGTCTACTGCTAAACAATTAAAAAGGAAGAAAAACTAACCTTGTAAAATAGGGCTCAGAGGCTTGTATCGCTTATATGAGTATCAGAACCCTAGTTACACCGTAAACACATAAAATCGAGTATCATCAGATTAGAAACATCGAAAATTCAGAAACAAAACAACAAATGAAGAAACTTTTAAGGAAAAACAAAATTAAAACAATTACTAAAAGGAAAATTTGAAACCAAAAAGGGACTACGGGAAACTTTTCTAAGGGCGGTGACGTCAATTCAATTTCCTGTTGAAACAGTGAGGATCTAAATTAGAGAATAGGTGTTTGGGGATTGGAAATTGTTGATGAAAAGAAGTGAGTTTTCCTTTTTAGGGTTACTGTTACGAGTGTACCGCGAAGAAGAACGGAGAGAAAGATTGCGTGTAACGACTGACGAGTGGACGGCAGAAGATGATTGAGATTGGGGGTGTTCATTAAAAACTCGAAAAATCGAACCAAATCGAAAATCAAATCAAATCGATCAAAAAACAGATACTTTTTAGTTTGGTTTGGTTTTGATTTTAAATTTTAAAAACCGATCAAATTTGATTTGATTTTAATTTTAATCAAAAAATAATCGAACCAAACCGACTATAGGAGTAGCTATTTCAAATTTATTATTACACTTATATATATGTATATTTTTATACAAAGCTTCAAAAAATTTATGGTGAATGTTAATCGTTTGTACTTCTAGTATAGTTCTTTACCTTTATATTCTAGTTCGATTGGTAGTTTTCTTTGTTAAGTGTAAGAATCCATTTCATGTAAAAAAAATATTTTTAATTGAGTCCTTAAATTATTCACCACTATTTGATTCAATTATCATCAATATATTTTAGTGAAAATATGGTCGTCGGAATATGTGTTTGATAGTGTATGTCTTATATTTAAGAAAAAAACCGACAAATAACCGAAAAACCGACATAAACCGAATCGAGAAAAAACCAACTTAATTGGTTTGGTTTGGTTCTAATATTTGAAAAACCGACTTACTTGATTTGATTTTTTTTTAGGAAAAAACCGATCCAAACCGAACCATGAACACCCCTAATTGAGATCGACGGTCTATGATTCCTATATTACCCTTACTTTTTAACCAAAATTACTGTTAGATGGCGCGTTTTCATCAAGGACTCGCCGCTCTTGGGCCATTAATTTCTCTTCAGTCGTAAAATTTTTGGGGCATTTGCACTTATACCCGCTTTTTAGGTCACGTTTTAATTTATATCCGTTTTGCAAAAAAAAATTGAAAGCGTACCCATTTTTCGCATAAACTTCAGGCATACGGGCCTGAAATAGCAAAGGCAATCACACAAACTTCAGCATTCTAGGAGACGGGCCTGAAGTTGTTTGTATTTGCCGAACTTAAGCATTCTACTAGCTGAAGTTTTGTTCTCTATTTGATGTACTTAAGCATGTTTTAGTTGAAGTTTTGTCCTGGATTCAATAGTTTTGTCGTAAAGCTTTTCCAAAAACTTCAGCAGAAGATGATGAAGTTATTTAGTTCATTTGTAAAAACTCCAACACTAAATAAGCTGAAGTTTTGTCATGGATTCATTAGTTTTGTCATAAACCTTTTCAAAAACTTCAGCTGTTGAAGTTATTTAGTTCATTTGTATAAACTTCAGCACTAAATAAGCTGAAGTTTTGTCCTGGATTCATTAGTTTTGTCATAAAGCTTTTTCAAAAACTTCAGCAGAAGATTCAGAAGTTATTTAGTTCTTTTGTAAAAACTTCAGCAGAAGATTCAGAAGTTATTTAGTTCTTTTGTAAAAACTTCAGCAGAAGATTCAGAAGTTATTTAGTTCTTTTGTAAAAACTTCAGCAGAAGATTCAGAAGTTATTTAGTTCTTTTGTAAAAACTTCAGCAGAAGATTCAGAAGTTATTTAGTTCATTTGTAAAAACTTCAGCACTAAATAAGCTGAAGTTTTGCATAGGTAGCCGGAAGAAGGAGCGCCTGAAGTTGTAAAACTTAGCGTATAAGTTAAATAATTTTAAAAATATGGGTACAGGTTAAATGACGGCGACCAAATATGGCGCCCCGTGCAATTTTTACAAAAAATTCTCGGGAAGCAACTTTGCTATAAATTTTGTGTATATAAATGTGTATAATAAGTATATAAATTATGTATGCATTTTAAAAAAATGAACAATAAATCCAGCCCGCTATTTATGTTAAATCTTCTAGATGTGATGATCCCTTTAATGTATCCCCCGTTTTATTAATTTTGTGCATATATGCCCATATTATGAATAAAGTGGATCTCAAAAGATTTTCTTGCCCTTCTCCCTTCTAAGTAAGTTTAGCCAAACCTAATTGTTACATATTTTTGTGCAGTCACATTCGTTATAACTTCCGTTCGTCTAAATAGTGATCTTTGGCCTATCAATAGATTCTCTGAGATGGAATTTTTTTTTTCTTATGTTAATCCGTTTAACGTAGTACCGTGAATTTAGTTGCAATAAAGTGAGACATGAACGTGAGAAAGACTAGGCATGTTGAATTTTTTCTAATCATAACATAAGAAATGGAGCACTTTGCTTTTTCGCTCTTCGTCTTCTTCAGTTGTGCTGCCATGAGTATCGCCCGAGTTGAATCAGCTGCAGAGATGCTCATCTTTGATGCATTAACTTTGATACTGTTGATTTCACCATTGGACTAAGTTATGTATACTTTTTGGGATTAAGGTAGTAGTTAGCACTCTTAATTGTTGGTTTATTTTTTCAGAAATAGTATTGTCACAGTGTCTGTTGAACTCGTCATATAAGATAAATTTGATTTCAAACATGAAAAAGTTATTAGACATATAATAGTGGTAACTTCAGACACATGGGTCTGAAGTTGAGTGTTGTCAAACTCAGTGGCATAGCCAGAAATTTCGTCAAGGGTGTTCAAACAAGTCAGTAATTGTTTTTGTCAATGAACAGTGTACCAAATTTGAGATTAAACTATGTAACATTTAGCCAAATAATAAAAAAAAAATTAATAGAACTATAATTTATAATTCAAATTTAAAATAATAAAAATACAACATTAGAAATCTATCTACTATTAAAGGAATCATAAACCCAAAGGAAATAGAGAGTTATAAATTATAAAATTCATGTAAGAAATAATTTATAGTTAAAATAATTACTTTTAAAATTAGTTGTTTAACAAGTTATAAGTCTTAAAAGTTATTTTATCAGAATTTTTTCAGATTGAACAAAAATCAAATAGACCACTTGGTGGTCTCCGTTTAGTTTTGGAAAACAAAATTAGCAAAATTTTGTAATCGTGAATAACACATCACTTTGAGCACCCTGAACCAATTGACTAGTTCACTCAACTATGTTAATGGTGTTCAAAATGTCATATATAACCATATAAAGTATAGTATGTAACTTATATAAAGAGTATAATTTTTCGGCGAAGGGTGTGCACTTGACCACCCTGAACATAGGGTGGCTATGCCACCGGTCAAGCTTAACTTTAGACCCAAATGTCTAAAATTTATAGTCAAATTTTGGAAGTTCATACTCAAATTTCTAAAGTTCATAATAATATATTTGAAGTTCAAAGTTTCAAAAATATTTTAAGTTTACTTAAGTTCATACCAGAATATCTGAAGTTCAAATACATAATTTCTGAAGTTCATACCTCAGACTATTAGATGCATATTTTTTCCCATAATTTTTTGGTTTGAATAAAGTAGTGGTCATACACAATGACCATGGGTTTTGTGTGATCATGATAAATTAGTGAAGCGGTTCAAAACATGACACATGTTTTCCAATTGGAAAACGAAGAAGCTTTCTGCTCACACATTGATTTTATAGTTTTTTTTTTGTCAACCAAAGATTAATTGCTATTGATTAAGTAACGGTTGTACAAAGAGCTTGTGTTACATTAGTACAAAATGATTCAAAATCATGACCTAATCCACTAGGTGGGTTGGCGCTACTTGTCCTACAAAACGATGTTTCAGTGGTTGTTATACAAAAAGATTGTGTCGCAGTATGAGGCATGATGCATCTGCTTGTATTTGTGCCCTACTGATCATGCCATAGGGATCTTTCCCAAAAAGGTGGTGGGTGGTTGAGAGTGGTGATCCAGCTGGACTCCTCCATGGTGGTGCCATATTTTGCGAGCTCATCAACGACACGATTTTGCTCCCTATACACATGTCGTACTAATGGGTTACCCAATCGTAGCAGCAAGTACCTGCATTCATACAAGAGGGATGAGTAAAGTGGATGATTAGTACGTAGTGCAGAAATTACCTCTGTTGCGTCTAGGTTTATTTTCAGTGGTGTTAAGCGAGAACATAGTGCAATTTTCAATCCCTCCAATAGTGCCCACAGTTCCATCAATAGATGAGTGCCTGATGTTCTGTTGCCAGTAAATCCTATGATCCAGTTGCCTGTGAAGTTTCAAATGACTCCACCAAACCCATTGAGTGTTGTATTGTCCGTACAAGCACCATCAATATTTAGTTTGAACGTGCATGTGTCCGGTAAATGCCATTTAATATGGATTATTTGTGACAATTTTGGGTGCTTTTTTTTGGTGAATAAGGTAATAATATTCGGTTGCTTGGCTTAGTGCGTGCTTTAGGTTAGGAGGTTGTTGAATGGAATCGAAGATTAATTTGTTACGATTATTCCAGATATGCCAAAGGCTGTATGGTAGGAGAATTTGTGTTAAAATGTTGTAGTGCAAAAGACAATCTAGGTTTAAGAGTTTGGACAGGTTGTGTAGTGGATCAAGATGTAGTGGCGGCAAGTTAATCAGAGAATGTGTGAGTTTTAGTGCATGCCATAGGTCATGGGTAACTTGGCAGCGTAGGAAAAGATGGTCGGTTGTTTCTTCATGTTGTTGGCACGATGGGCATAGTGGCGATGAAGTGATGTTTAATCTGTTTAAGTAAGTGTTAGTAGGTAAGCGATTATAGCCTATTAACCAAAGGAAGTGTTTTAGTTTTGGTGGAACGGGTAATTTCCAAATCCACGTAAAAGGTTTTATTTGATGCACATGGTTCATGATGGCTGAGTACATTGATTTAATGGAAAAGTCACCATTATGGGTGAGGTCCCATAGTAACGATCATATGAAAGGGGATTGTGCAGTGTTGGGAGGTATTGTTGATTGATATGCGATAGTATTTCGTCAGGCAATTTTATGGTAAGGGTATTAGTTTGTATTTATGATTTGATAAGTATGTGGAAATGGTGGAGAGGTGCTTAGTTTGGGTTAGAGGCCCTTCTATCACACTTCTTAGGGTTAAATTGGGTGCTAACCATGGATCAGTCCAAAGTTTGATATTTGTGCCTATTGTAATGTTCCATAGTAAGCCATACTGGCAGTAATTCCAACCATGTAATATTGCCTTCCAAGTGTATGATGTGCCAGAGTTTGGTTTTTTTGCCCATATATTTTGAGATTGGGAGTGAGCCCCAGAGTGTAGATGGTGAGTTGAAGAGTCGCCATGCTAGACTAGCTAGATGGGCATTATTATTTACAGTGATAATTTGGATTCCCAGTCCCCCACAGGATTTTGGTGTTTGAATAGTAGCCCATTTGAGAAGGTGTAGTTTACGTCGTTGAGTCGTGGTGCCCCAAGAGTGTAACGACCCGGTCGGTCGTTTTGAGGGTTAGTGCCCCGATCCCCTAATAACTGCTTTTCCCATGTCTATTTATGCTATTGAAACTTGCCGGAGCGTTGGGTGATGAAATTCAGAGTGGTTTTGGACACTTAGTTCATAAATATGGAATTTAGCTTTAGAAATTGGGCCGTAGATAGAACTATGTGAAGACGAATACGGAATGGAATTCCGTCAACTCTGTTAGCTCCTTTGGGTAATTTCGGGGTTAGGAGCGTGTTCAGAATGTGTTTTCGAGGTCGGTTGTAGATATAGGCTTGAATTGGCGAAAGTTGGAATTTCGGCGAATTTGGCCGATATGTGAGATTTTGATATCGGGCTCAGAATGGCATTCCGAAAGCGACAGCAAGTACGTAATGCCATTTATGACCTTTGTGCAAAATTTGAGGTCATTCAGATAAGTTTAGACGTGTTTCGGCAACGAATGTGAATTCTAGAAAATTCATATGTTCTTAGGCTTGAATTGTCACGCCCCCAAACTAGGGGAGGCACGACTGGCACTCGATACTGTATTCGATCGAGTTAGCCACTAAACATACTAGATAACTAAACTGGGGGCCCAACAGATCGGGCAGCACAACATCTGAAATACTAAGTCTGGACCGTTAAGGTCATGACCTGAATAACAATAAGCCATATAAACAAAGGTAGACAAGTCAAAATAATAAAGTACTAGCTGGCTGACGAGGCCGCGTCTGAAGACATACATGCCTACACACATATATATACATGCCAAGCCTATGGTATGGAGACTGAAAGCTGCAAAAAGAAACCCAGAATATTGTGTCCACAATAGCCTCTAAGGGTGTCATAAGTACTGTCGGGACAAGGCCCCGACTATACCCAAACTGTACAACAAAAGTAACCATCCTATGAAAGCTCCAGGAAGAGGTGGAGCTTACCAACTCATAGTTGAACCCCGAAATCCTAGCAGAGGGGTCGATCAGAGTCCCTACCTGGACCTGCACGCACGAAACAAAAATGCAGTGTCCCTAGGCAACGGGACATCAGTACG
Organism: Nicotiana undulata; assembly: GCA_005239495.1. Taxonomy (NCBI): domain Eukaryota; kingdom Viridiplantae; phylum Streptophyta; class Magnoliopsida; order Solanales; family Solanaceae; genus Nicotiana; species Nicotiana undulata. The sequence continues at coordinate 181 of ML264989.1, read as the reverse complement.
AATGAAAATGTACCAGTATGTAAGGCAGAAAGTAGAATCATACATAGCTGATGTAAAAAGGGTAATAGAGATACCACCTGACACTGGAACTCTGATAGCCTCCATGGCTGACATCCGACCTCATAGTAATCAAATATGCATGGTATGCTCGTGTAATTGTATGTCGTGAATACATATATAT
>MDKH01129266.1:0-16733 GCA_005239495.1 Nicotiana undulata | reverse complement strand
GGATGGTTTTGGGTGATTCTTTGACAGGTGGATAGGCCTAGTTACAAAGGAGATGCTGCCGAATTTTCTGAAAAATTTGGAAGTTAGTCAAAATTTAAGGACTCGAGGTAGGATAAAAAAAGGGGTATGTTATTTTAAGTATTTGGGTCAAGCTCTACCTCATTCGAGGACGAATGATCCTAAGCGGGGGAGAATGTAAGACCCCGGAAAACTTTTGCCAAGCGATATAGGATTTCGAGGTGCCTGGTAGACTAATTATAATATTTTATGTGCTTTAAATATGATGTAAATGAATTGGATGTGTTTAATAAGTGTATGAGTCATATAATAAGTGAGGTGAGGTCCAAGGGGAAGCCTAAGGATAGGCCAATGGGAGAATTCCATAATAGGCTAAAATTCCAATTGAGTTTGCACTAGTACTCACTTTGAAGGATCATACCTAATTACGTATAACATATTATGTGATGAATAACCCATCAAATAAAAGGTCTTCGAATCTAGTTTTCAACGCTTCAAACCGTTCATCATTTGGACATTCCGAAGAAAAGTTATGGTCAAATTACCGAAGGCTGGAAAAATGCGATCCTGTGTCGAATCTGCGATCGCAGAATCAAAATGTGATCCGCATTTTTTATATGCGATCGCAAATCTGGTCGCAGACTGGGCCAGTGTAGCCCACTTTTGGGCACGATTCTGCGATTCACTCTACGGCCCGCATGTGTTTTATGCGATCCATTATGCGATCGCAGACCTTGTTACGAAGGTTTATTTTTCCTATTTTTATAATCCGACCCCATTTTCATAAATAGGTTTAGGGGCTTCATTTGGGGTCATTTTCTACTGATTTTAGAGAGAGGTGAGAGCATATTGAGAGAGAAAGGAGGGGCTTAACTTCATAATCATCCAAATCTTGCTCAAGTCTTCAAGAATCAAGAAAGATAACCGTAGATTGTCTTCCATCCGGGTAAGTTTTACTTCCAAAATATTTATGCAAGAAGTTAAGAGTTCAAATATGTTGTGAAGGTTAGAAATAGGCCATGCATGTGGGACTAAGTTGTAATATGTGTAATTAAAGAACTAATTTGGGTAGTTCATGTTAATAATTGGGTGAAGAAAGAAGAGATTGTCATTTCTAAACCTTGTAGTCTACTTCACATGTTAGGTGTTTGATGAAATTCCTAAGAGAGTTATTCCATGGGTAATCTTCCTAATTATTAATCGATTTCCGCTATCTCCTTATAGATTGTTATTGCTAGAGGTGTTGGTGAATTGTATAAACTTAAGGAAAAGCTCTTTGAGGTATGTATGGCTAATTTTAACCTTTATAGAGTCACCTTGTTGGTGTCTGAGTATTTGGTATGCGTTTATTGGTCGAGCATATGTGAATTGATTATTCTGATGTGTTGAGATGTAAGATTCTATTCTCTGATTTTCCTAATTGATTGCCCTACCACCGTGCTATATGAGATTGTGAAAATGGTGATTCCTTGTGCTTAATCTAACATGTGCAAAGCTCGTTAACTGTTGAATACCTCGGTATAAAAGGATGTACTACCAAACAAAAGAATTGTTAACGAATCCAATTGTTGAATGTATCTAAGTGCTAAATGTTGTGTAGTAAATAATGAAAGGGAAATGTGGATTTATCTTATAGAACTATATGTTGATGCTCGTTATATGCATGAACTTATCAATGTGAAGGAAAGTGGTACTAAATGAGTGAAAATGGTAATGAACTCAATTGTTGTAAGTATCCAAGTTTTGAGGGTTGTGTAGTGAATGATGGGAAAGAAAAGTGAATTGAATTGACTAATCTAAATAGTTATGGAGTACCGTACATGACTCACTGCTTGGTAGAGGTTATTGTGCCTTTGCTTTCATATGGCAATTCGGTTGTTATGAATATACATTCTTGATGATGAAAATCTTTGTGACTGAATTGATTGATTGATGTTGCTATTAAATACATTGTTTAATTGCTACGTGTTAATTGCCTGAGTATGTGTAAGTTGGGTGTTCTAAATATGTTGAGGCATGATGCCCTATTCTCTAGATGTCTAGTTGAATTCCATGTGTTATGTTATTCGGAATTGTGAAAGGATAATTTACTTGTGAATGTTTTACCATGTGTAAGGTTGGCTAGAATACTCTAATTATGTCGGTATGATGGATTGGTAATAAACCCAAGTATGTGAATATGACTAAGTGCTAAGGGTTGTGAAATGATATGATTATACTACACTGATTGTGGTGATGTCTTATATGACTCGTTGTTTTGGGCAAGATCTGTTGTGACTTGAAACCGTATGGGTGGTTGATGAATTGAAATTATATCCTTATGATGAAATTCTCTGTGATTGAATTGTGAATTGAAATGATGATTATTGTGATGTGTTGTTTGTGGTTGTGTTTGAAAAATATGATTGTTAGGCGGGGTCGGGTTGCGCGCCGCAACACGAAGTAATAAGGTGTGGGTTGTGGTGATAAGGGTGGTCGAGGTAATAAAGGTGGCCGAGGTAATAAGGGTGGAAAAGTGATCATAATCACTATTGAAATGAAAATATATGAAACTCTTGAATATGGAAATGTTGGAAAGGGAAAAGGAGAGATTGTGAAACTTGTGATTTTGGTTTTTTCTTCCTACGTGCAATGTTTGTGAGTTCTATTACTGTCTCTTATCTGTGTATTGCTTGATTGTACTTGGGATGAAGTTTTTTCATACATACGAGTATTGTGGGCTCTTGATGTTGGTTTTTTTTATTTTCTGTGCAATGTTTGTTGGTTCTATTAACCGTCTCTTATCTGTGCATTGTTGATTGTACTTGGGATAAAGTTTGTCCATACATATCAGTACAATTCAAATGTACTGACATCCTTTTTGCCGAGGGCGCTACATTCTTATCATGATTGTAGGTGGTTCCATAGCAGGTAATTTAGCCCACCGACAGTAGTGCCTCCTCTCCATTCCGTGAGCTGCATTGGTGAGCCCAACTTCCTCTCGGGGCCATGTGTGGTTCATGCCACCTTCTTTGAGTTTCTTGTGTATTGTAAGGTATATCTGGGGCCTTGTCACCGGCAAGTATTGGTTAAGTTCCTAGTATTCGTAGAGGCTCCGTAGACACAATGTGGGTAGTGTACATATGTATTTTGGGTAAGTAATGGTACGGTTCGGAATCGTGATCCACGTTGGTAAATGTTGTATGTATTTTGTAAGTATTTGGTATCATATGTTGGTAATGATAAAAAGTAGAAATGGATTCAAGTTGTAAGTTTATGCTTAAGTCTAAATGGCTATTTCACATGAATAATGTATATTGAAATCACGGGGTAACGCGTGGGAGAGGAAAGGCAATTCCTGGTCCTCTTTACTGCGGTCCTCCGGTTGAGCGCCGGTCATGTCCCTCGGTTTTGGGGCGTGATAGTAAGTAACCAATGAGAGTGAAAAATAGTGATCAAATGGTAGAGTTTGAAGAAATGCATTTGCATCTTTAGAAACAAGCATTGCAGAAGTGGGTAAACAAACTGAAAAGACAGGTTGAGATCATAAGTCCACACTTAGCATATTCAGGCAGAGAATATTTGTAGGAAGCATGGGGGTTGTGAGTTCTGGGATTACAAACCTAATAAGCAAAGGTGCATAATGACAAATAAGATAAAAGTAGAACATTTACGTAATAAATTCAAGGCTTAAGGATAAAATTGTGCTGATCACTGGAAGATAAACAGACCAACTCATATCAACAGGGCAAAATAAAGTGAAAAGTAATAAGGGAAACTCAAGTTTGGAAGCTATTCTAAAAGGCCCCTAATAATCACTAGGGAATACAGAATTGGGTGTCTTACTAAGTGATAAAATGATCATAGGAGCAAATCATAGCTAGAGTGAGTGTCTTAATATAAATTAGGACCTATTACATATACAAGTCAATCACTATAGAGACCTAGGACAAAGTAGGAAGCAAATTGGTGTCATATAGCCAATGTAAACATTCAAAGTACCAATACATTAAGCCAAAAGACTTCAAACAGACTGTATTGTTTAATTTAAACGTAAACACATTTGAGAACTGACAATGTAAGCATCAACGAGTGCTAAAGAGGTTCATATTACTAAAACAAATTTCATACTAGCAAGGTTGCATATAGAGATAGTATAGAAACACATTAGGTTATGCAATTTCAGAGTGCTCACACCAAGGAAGGTCGAAAATAGAATTCTGGTGGCCTTGGATTTCAGCCAGCCAAGAGCCAATGTAGAACAAGAGAATGACAGAATAGCAGAATGAAAACCTTTAGCTTTTTTTAGTGAAAACTTATCGATTCAAGTCTGTTAAAAAGGGAATTGGGAGGGGGTTTATAGCAGTAAAATCAGATGCACAAATAAGGAAAATAACTAATTAAACATATGTAAGGAAAGAAATCAAGTAAACACGGACGAAGAAATAGGAAAAATCTCATATGCAAGTCAGTAGAATAACAGAAAAGGAAAAGTATCAAACTCCAAACCCTAATTAGGGTTTTAAACTCGAAATCGGCCAACTGGTATGAAGAATCCAGTTCATCTCGCATATATGGACGGGATATCACACAAATCTTCAAGATTAAGTCGATTCTCGTCCGATTTAAAGGTAGTATTTACCAAAATTAGGAAAATACCTTAGTAATACCAAAATCGCATAACCAATCTTCGGAACTGGCACAATATTAGCCAACCATGTTGGATATTCAACCACTCTGAGAACCTTAGCTTTGATTTGCTTGGTGACTTCCTCTTTTATTTTCAGACTCATATCGGGCTTGAACTTTATGAGATTCTGCTTTACAGGTGGACACACAGGGTTGGTAGGTAGTTTATGAGCCACTATAGATGTGCTCAACCGAATCATATTATCATAAGACCATGTGAAAATATCTTCATATTCTTTCAGGAAACGAATGTACTCCTTTCTCTGATGGCAACAGGTGAATGCTTACACAAGTTTCCTTGACTGTTTTAGAATCTCCCAAATTGACTATCTCGGTTTCATCCAGATTGGACTTAGGATTGTTCTCGGAACTTTCTACTTCTCTGACAATTTCTTCAGATATTATATCTTATTCTTCTATTTCCTCTGAATCATTATCCTTATGTTGCATTGTCTCATTACATGTCACAGTTATTCGTTCATCGAGATAAGTAATAATAATAATGTAGAGAGAAAATATAAAGGATAATAATATATACTAAAACAAAAAACCATTGATAAATACTAAAACGTCAATCTAACGCAATTTGAGGATCAGAACAAATATTTAAAAGCAAAATGATTAAAACAAAACACTGGAAAAAAAAGACTTAAAACGCTCATAAATTTGTTTTGAAAGTAAAGATGCTAATTCCAAGCTACCCAGGAACTCGACGGGCTCTTGATGGTGTAGCGGTCCAATTCATGAGAATAGCTCCCTTCTCCACTGTCTGAATGAGGAGGCCTTCCTCCTCCTCCTCCTAAACTATTGCATTGCAGTCCATGTGTTCATCTTCTAAGAACAGATTCCCTAAGCCAGCTAGAACTTCATCTTCTTCAAATCCCTACATCATGTCGGCTTGATGAAATGAACAGCTCAAATGTGGTACTAGCTGCTCAAGAGGCTAATAAGGATCACGCCATGGTGGCGACCAATTGTTATACTCCTGCCAGGCGTAGTCATATCCAACCCAAAGGTTGTTCCATGACGCTTTAGTTGTATTGGTTTAGTGATACCTTGGATATTCTTACAGAGACCCCTACCAGGTTCATACCCTACCCATGCCAGTATGTGATCTATTTCGCTACTCCACCATTTATCTTTCTCAATCGCGTTGACACGCTCAATGCGATGGTATTTCTATCCCCCCAACTTCCTTCTATTCTCAATAACCAGAACAGTCTGATTGGTATAAGTAGGATTACTTCTGTCCTCGTGGATGATTACATCCTGATGATTCCATTCGAACTTCACGGCTTAGTGTAGAGTAAAGGCTAGGACCCCAGCAACATATATCCAAGGTCATCCCAACAACAAATTTTATGTGACAGATATGTCTAACACTTAAAATTCAACATCAAACCAGGTCGGGCCCATATGTAAACAGAGGTTGGTCTCCCCGATCGAGGCCTTTTAGGACCCATCGAATGCTTTCACGTTCATACTTCCTACTCGTATCTCATGCAAACCCTTACCCAACCTTTTCAAAGTGGTTAATGGACAGATGTTGAGACTTGAACCCTCATCTACCAGGACCCTGGCAATGAATTTGTCCTCACACTGCACTGTGATATGCAATGCCATGTTGTGACTCAATCCTTCTGGCGATAGTTCGTCTTCGTGGAAAGTGATCTTATAGATTTCCAATACCTTTCCTACCATATTGGCCATCTCCCCACTAGTAATGTTATTGGGTACATATGCTTCGTTTAACACTTTCATCAACGCATTCCAATGCGCCTCGGAGTTCTGCAGTAGTGATAGAATGGATATCTGAGCAAGGGTTTTATTTAATGGATCAACCACAGAATACTCTCTTGCATGCACCTTTCTCAAAAAAATCATCTGGGAATGTTTCAATGATAGGCGGCTTAGAAGTGGCTTCTTTACTTGTCCCTCTCAAATGTTCGGGCGCGTAAACCCTATCAGTTCTGGTCATGCCTTGTGCTACACCTGTTTCCTCCATTTTTGCCTTTCCTCTCCTTCTCGCTTCTGTAGCATAGTCTAGGGTATAGCATTGGACTTAAAGGACGGTGTAGGTGCAACTGTCATGGTGAAGGGTGTGGTCACTTCCACCTCGAACGCAGTTGGCGCGACTGAGGGCGTTGTTACTTCAACTTCAAATGGAGTTGGTGTGGCTACTTCAACCTCAATCGGTGACTTAATCTATACCATGATATGTGTGAGAGCGACTGGAGGTATTTTAGGATTATCCCCCTCACGAATGAGTCCAATTGGCCCTTCCGGATACCATTCTTCATCAGTTCCTATCACATTTACTCTCTCTCCCATGTGGTCTGGGGGAGGATTATTACGGACATTAGGTGCAACCTCCTTTTCCTATATAACCTTGGTGTCAATCAGCGTCTGGATATTATCCTTCAAAGTGCGACATTCATCAATAGTATCACCTTTCATACCCGAGTGATAGGCACATGTCTTGTTTGGGTTCATCCACTGGGAGGAATTTTCCATGGAAGCTGCGGGAATGGGAGTGACATATGTGGCAGTCTTCAACCTCTCATACAATTAATTGATGGTTGAAGCAACTAGGGTGTATTGTCTTGGCGGTCTGCGGTCGAAATTTGGTCTAGGTTTTTGGTAGTTTTGGCGGGCTGGTGGTGAGTGGTAGTATGTTGGCTGGGTGTTATAAGTATGTTAAGTGGAGGCGGGTTGTTGGTATCTGGGAGGTGAAGGCTGATATATGGGTGTGGGTGTTTGGTATGTGAGAGGATACTTTGGACATTGGGCCACCATCACTGCCCCTACTTCCTTCTTTTTAGAAATGCTACCTAATGCAAGGCTCTTTTTGTAGCCTGAAGTGCTTCAAAAATTTTCATCATTTCACTCAAAATCCCCTCTTCTATTCTTTCTCCAAATTTGATGATGTAAGAAAAATTATGGTTTTCAATAACCATCAGTCTCTCATAGTACTGCGGATACTGAACTTCGACAAAGAACTTATTCATATGTTTTTCTTCCAGTGCTGGCCTTACTTTTGCAGCTTCAGACCTCCACCGAGTAGCATACTCGCAGAAAGTTTTCGTCTGTTTCTTCTTAAGATTCTGAATGTAGAAAATGTCTGGCTTATTTTTTGTGTTAAACCTGAACCGATAGATAAATTCTGACGCCATGCTTACCCAATAAACCCACTTCTTTAGGTTTTGACTAATGTACCAAGACAGGGCGTCTCCAGTAAGGCTCCTCATGAACAACTTCATGCAGATTCTTTCATCCTTGCCAAACCCTACGAGTTTGTCACAATATGTACTCAAATGTACCTTCAGATCACCTGTCCCGTCGAACATTTCGAACTTGGGAGGTTTGTAACCCTTTGGAAGTTCTACGTCTGGCTGAATACACAAACCCTCATATTTCAAACCCTTGACACCTTTACAATATTCGACACTATGGACTCGACCAGTAAGATTCTTGAGTTCCTCCGCCATGTTCTTGATGAACAGGTCCTTCTCGGCAGACTCTGGTGTCTACAGGGTCTGTTGTGGAGTGTGGAGTAAGGTTTCCATGTATATAGGGTTGCTTTGGTGGACTCCAGGAATTTGGGCATAGTGGTGGTCATTGGTCGGGTTTTGGGGATCAGGTGGTAGGTAGTGGTTTGTAGATACTGGGTCGGATAATGATGATGTTGTGGAGGGGTTGCTACTGGTGGAGGATTAGGATTTTGTGGGGGGGGGGGGGGGGGGGGGGTCATACTGATGAGGTGCGGGAGGATTTTACGGGTGTTGGTTTTGTGGGTTCTGGGGAGGTGTTAGGTTTTGGGCGTTTAATTTGTTGATGTCGAGGACGTTCGGGTAATGGAAAGATTTTCCAAGTTCCGGACCTTCTCAAGTTCCCTTGGTAACTCCAGTATTTTCTTATCTAACCGTAAGACCAAGTCGTTCTTTGTTGGGCTACTCCGACCATCCGAAGTTTCGACATTTTTTGCGTGTGTAGTGTTGTCTTTCCTAATACCGCTCATGTCATCCATTTTGGATTTTCCTTTTTGTTTTGGGATAACTTAGTGGAGGAGGAGGTGGACGACCTCTGGATCTAGTATGATATGCGGATGATGCCAGTATGCACGAACCAACCTTAGGGGATGGGAATAAAAAAAGGAAAGAAAACAAAAGGTAAACAAGTTAGTAAGGAATATTAGAAGGATGTTTGCGGTATTTAAATACATATTGCGGAATTATAAATTCGCGTCCTAATTTAGGGACCTCATTGTGCCCGAGGTAGGCCTAAGCGACATATAGATTTGGAGAAAATTAATGCTAATAACTGCGTCATTCCATTAATATTATAAACGGACCAAATTTCTACTGAAACAGCAATAATTAGAAAAGATTACTAATGACATTTGCCTTATTACAACCAAAGTCTAAAATGAGTCTAGAAAGCAAAAAAACATTGTCCCTAATCTATTTGGTCCTAGAGGGACCTTCTCCATGCTTGGCCTTCTTAGCTCCATCAATCAGGTTCCCAGGTCGCGCATGTCCAACAACAGATATGCCTTTGCTAGATGCCCTCCTTTATTGCCCTCTGCATTCTGACAGTCCGAGATCCTTTTCCTCAACTTTCCTTCAATATCCATCAACCCCTGCTCCAAATATTCCAACCTCTCTGTTAATTTAGTAGCTTTTTCTTTCCACTCGTTTATTTCTTCCATGTCGACTTTATGTTTTTCCAAATGCCTGGCTTCAGACTCGAAAACCCTTTTACGTAATATCTTGTATTTGACCTGTGCTTTAGCGACGTCATCTATAATTCTAGTGGCCTTAGCTTTCAGTCGGCCAAGAGCCAAAGTAGAACAAGAGAATGAGAGAATGGCAGAATGAAAACCTTCATCTTTCTTTAGTGAAAACTTATCGATTCAAGTCTGTCAAAAAAGGAATGGGGAAGGGGTTTATGTAGAAGTAAAATCGGATACACAAACAAGGAAAATAAAGGATTAAACTTAGGTAAGGAAAGAAACCAAGTAAACACTGACGAAGAAAAGGAAAAAATCTCGCATGCAAGTCAATAGAATAACAGAAAAGGAAAATGATGTTTTACACTTCAATACCACACAAGAAGGGGGGTTGATTTGTGTGGTGTCTAATTTCTTGAGTGCTGTCTTAGTAGAAGAACCAGGTTCTTCTTGGTGTTCCAACTTCTACTGTTGCGGAATAATAAATCCAGTAAAGTAAAAACACAGAGATTTTTACGTTGAAAACACCTGGCTCAAAAGGTGAAAAAACCACGACCTACTCCTCAGTAGGAGTTTCACATACTCTTCACTAATACTCTGAGCCAAACAGCATTACAAAATAAACTCTTTTGTAAACCTAGGACTAACTCTAATCCCTTTGTAGTAACTAGCCTCTAGCTAATTTCTACAAGCTTCAAGTTAACTCTAACTTGAACAATGTGTACCTATTACAATTGCTTCTATGAAATCTGGAAAGATACAATATTAAATCACCTACTACAACCAACTAGACTCAATGACAAACAGATGGAACTGGTTCTTCTAGCTGGTCTGTAGCCTTTGTATCGCACAGTAATTCTGCTTGCAAAATCTCTGGGAATTTTTCTTTCAGATCTTGATTCACTTCTGTACTTGTGCGTTAGAAATTCAAGCAGCAATACTTCTATTATTTATAGAGTCAGTCGTTGAGTTTGTCGTTCAGTTCTGGTACAACTCTTCCTGGGTGAAAGAGTTCGTGTTAAACTCAACTTCCTTCCTTTGTTACTTTCCTTGCTGATTTCAACTTCATCTTCTTATCAATTTGCAACCTTTTCGCATTAGGAGACAATCTCTTGGTTCATTGATATTTCACAAACACATTTATCTCCTATGCATATACAGTTCATGTGCCAACACGTCAGGTTAAGTAAGTGTGCTCTGATGGACCTGGTTCAACTGGTCAGACATTTGTCAATCTTCAAAACTATGCAGTGACTTGGGTCAACAAATTCCCCCTTTTTGATGATGACAAACTCTGTGCCTCTCCTTGTATACACTTCAAACACTTTGTATGTTTTTAAGCATTTATCATAGAGAAACCAGGTTCATTAGGTTATAAATATCACTTGAAATATAAAAGCAAAAAGCACATGTCTTCCCCCTTTTGGCATCATCGAAAAGTTTGCAAAATGATAAACTTACCAGAGGTTATTAATAATTACTCATGGCCAATTGAGGCAACGCAGGTTCAAAACATGTTTAATCATCATAAGAAACCAATAAATGTAAGCTAAATAAGAAATTGAGACAAGTCAATAACAAAATAGCAAGATTCATTGATTAAGAACGACAATCAACCACCATACAGAAAAAAACAAAAACAACCATAAGCATGAGCAAAATAGATAAAAAAAACAACAAAAACAAGTTCCGAACTGGGAACTGAATGGGGGTATAGGTAGCTTTGGACAACCTAAGGAAGGGAAGGTGCAGAGGAGGTTGGATTATTGGCTTGAAGGAGAGACAACATTTGGTAAAGAACACCTTCATTTTTCTCCTTCTCTTTTGCTAGTTCAACTCTGAGAGTATCCCGCTCAGCTTCAACCTCAATCAAGCGAGGTTTCAAACGAAGGATCTCCATATCCTTTATCTCGCTTTCCTGCACCAAAGTTCTGACGTTGTTGTTGACAGGCTGCTTCCTAGATGAACCATGTTCATCTGCAGGAACATTGACAGTATAATCACATGTCAGCAAAGTATCCTTCCCAAAATAGTCCTTGGCAGTAGCCATTTCAGCCTTCTTCACAGGAACATCAAAATGAGCAAGCACAACTGTCATAATAAAGCCATATGGAATAACATGTGCTTTTGTTCTATTCACAACTCTGTCCAAGAGTTTGATGATTAAAGCTGGCCAGTTGATCTGCTTTCCCCTATACAAACACTCCATCAAGGTCAGATCCATATAGTTGGCTATGTGCCTTCTTTCTTGTCTTGGCAGCAGAACTTGATGACAAACTCGAACAACAACTTGTGCTCGGGCTTCATTTCACTTTTGTATACTGGCATGGGTTCAATCTCACTTTCATTGTCACTAAAGAATCTGGTAATGTTGATTTCTGAGGCCACCCCATCCAGACTAGGCCATATTTGCCTAGTGTAATCTTCGTAGCCCTCAGCAGGAATACTCAGAATTACCCCTAGCTCTTTTGCATCAAAGGAGACTTGAATTCCTTTGACTGTGGAAGTAAACCTGCCCTCCTTGACTACTGCATTACCCATGAACTCCACCAGTTCTGCTCTAGCCAGCCTTTCTTCAATGTGAAGGACCATGTTCTTCCACCCCTGCACATCCAGTGTGTCCAGCAGGTATCGCATCCCAGGTTCCTCTAGATCCTTCAACAACTTTCCCTTCAGAATTGTTCTTTTTCCAAACAAGGTGATTCTGTCAGTCAACTCACCAACTTCCTCCTCATTTTCTCCGCTCCACTCTTTATCATCATCTTTCTCAACGACCTTCACTTTTCTTGCCTTGGACTTAGTCCTTTTAACAGTGCTTGTAGGTGTGGCAGACACTGTAGCTGACTTCTTTGAAGAAGCCTTAGCCCTTTTTGATTTTAGTGCCTCAACCACAACCAGAGCAATCTGCTCCTCATGATGGACCAGGTCAATCGTATCCTGTTCAACAACAATAGTCTCCACAGGCTCTACTACTTTAGCCTTTCCCTTTGCAACTTTCCTTTTCTTTCTCTCCAGCAGATCCCTCTCAAACATTTCTTCTTCTTCTCTCACAGCACTACGTGTAGCACGCACCTTTGATGCAGGAGCATCAGTAGATACATAAACTTTCCTCTTCTTCGGAGGAACTGGGTTAGTAGCCTTCTTGGACTTCTGAGTCCTCATTTTCTTGGGGTTATAGGTCTCCCTCAGCTTCTTTAGCTTGTCATCCAATGTCTCGTCCCCAGATGAAACAGGTTCATCTGCTCATTTCTACAAGCTTTCTAAAGTTGTCGCTTCTTCCTCAACTACACTTCCCTCTAAATCTGTGACATCTTCTCCAACCTTCTCAAGAATGGGACCACAGATAGCCTGTGTGGTACCATCCTACCCATATCCCCTTACAGCAAATTCTTCACCTTCTCGCTCAAGAATTTTACCTTTTCCCAATAGAAACAAGTCCCCAACTGGGCACTGAATGGGGGTTTAGGTAGCTCTTGACAGCCTAAGTATGGGAAGGTGCAGAGGAGGTTGTGGTCTTGGTTTGTATAAGAAAAAGCATTTGTTGAAGAACACCCTCATTCTTTTCCTTCTCTTTTGCTAGTTCAGCCCTAAGAGCATCCCGCTCAACTTCAACCTCAATCAAGCGAGATTTCAAATGAAGGATCTCCATATCCTTTATCTCGCTTTCCTGCACCAAAGTTCTGACTTTGCTGTTGACAAGCTGCTTCCTAGATGAACCAGGTTTATCTGCAGGAACATTGACAGTATAATCACATGTCAGCAAAGTATCCTTCCCAAAATAGTCCTTGGTAGTAGCCATTTCAGCCTTCTTCACAGGAACATCAAAATGAGCAAGCACAGCTGTCATAATAAAGCCATATGGAATACCATGTGCTTTTGTTCCATTCACAACTCTGTCCAAGAGTTGGATGATGAAAGATGGCCAATGTATCTGCTTTCCCCTATACAAACACTCCATCAAGGTCAGATCCATATAGTTGGCTATGTGCCTTTCTTGTCTTGGCAGCAGGAACTTGATGACAAACTCGAAGAACAACTTGTGCTCGGGCTTCATTACACTTTTGTATACTGGCCTGGGTTCAATCTCACTTTCATTTTCACTGAAGAATCTGGTAATGTTGATTGCTGAGGCCATCCCATTCAGACTAGGACATCTTTGCCTAATGTAATCTTCGTAGCCCTCAGCAGGAATGTTTAGAATTACCCCCATCTCTTTTGCATGAAAGGAGACTTGAATTCCTTTGAATGTGGAAGTAAACCTGCCCTTCTTGACTACTGCATTACCCATGAACTCCACCAGTTCTGCTCTAGCCAGCCTTCCCTCCATGTGAAGGACCATGTTTTTCCACCCCTGCACATTAAGTGTGTCTAGCAGGTATCACATCCCAGGTTCCTCGAGATCCTTCAACAACTTTCCCTTCAGAATTTTTCTTTTGAAAAACAAGGTGATTCTGTCAGTCAACTCACCAACTTTCTCCTCATCTTCTCCACTCCACTCTTTATCATCATCTTTCTCAACAACCTTCACTTTTCTTGCCTTGGACCTGGTCTTTTAACAGTGCTTGTAGGTGTGGCAGACATTTTAGCTGACTTCTTTGAAGAAGTCTTAGCCCTTTTTGATTTTGGTGTCTCAACCACAGCCAGAGCAGTTTGCTCCTCATGATGGACCAGGTCCATCGTATCCTCTTCAACAACAACATTCTCCACAGGCTCTCCTACATTAGTCTTTCCCTTTGCAGCTTTCTTTTTCTTGCTCTCTAGCAGGGCCCTCTCAAATATTTCTTCTTCTTCTCTCACATCACTACGTGTAGCACACACATTTGGTGCAGGAGCATCAGTAGATACAGAAACTTTCCTCTTATTCGGAGGAACTGGGGCAGTAGCCTTCTTGGACTTCTGAGTCCTCCTTTTCTTGGGGTTATAGGTCTCCCCCAGTTTCTTTAGCTTGTCAGGCAATGTCTCGTCCCCAGATGAAACAGGTTCATCTGCTCCTTTCTACAAGCTTTCTAAAGTTTCCACTGCTTCCTCAACTACACTTCCCTCTAAATCTGTGACATCTTCTCCAACCTTCTCAGGAATGGGACCACAGATAGCCAATGTGGTACCATCCTCCCCAAATCCCCATACAGAAGTTTCTTCACCCTCTCTCTCAAGAATTTTACCTTTTCCCAATTTTCTTTGCCTATTCGTCACTTCAACATCAACTAGCGACCTAACCATAACAAACCTGTTCTTAGCATTTACAGGTTCAGAAATAACATCAAGACTACCTTGTTCAGAATTTGATGAACTAGGTGCTTCATCCTCGTTGGCTGATTTAAAAGATTCACTTGATGATTTAGAGTTATTATCCTTTTCAGCCTGTAGAATTTCCTCCAAGAATCTTGCACGTGACCCAGAAGCCACTGATTTTCTGGCAAGAACCTTTACACGACGACCACGGGGGACTGGGTTAGGGTTAGGAATGGGTTCAAGAATAGGAGGGTTTTCAGGGGTTGAGGTTCTTTTTGGTGATTGAGAATTGTATACAGATGGAGAATTTGAATCTGATTCATAAAGCCCTCCATCATAATCATGATTTGGCGATGAGGTAGAAGAAGAAGCAGGTGGTGGTGAAGACATGATTATCAGCGTTGTTAGGAAGAAAAGAAAATTTATCAGATTTTGTTTGAGAAGAGTGAGATGAACTTGGTTCGACGGTTACTTTATGAAGAAAAGAATAATGATGACCCTTTTATAAGATGTGGCTAGGGAGTTTACAATAGGCAGAGTATTTACTCAAGTGGGAGTCTCATCGTCGTAGGACTGACATTGATTAGACATTTAATTTCCCCCTAAAACTAAGCTAATTAAGTAAAGACAGGACTTCTTGAAACTGGTTCAATTTTGGGTAAGTACGAGTATTTGAATATGAACCAAATATAGATAGAGTCCTGCTCGTGTATGACTGTAATTGATTTAATAAATTGTATGGAGATGAGTGCGTACCTTGATAATCAGATGAACCAGCATGGATGAACCAGGTTCATCTTGTTAAGATCTTTAATTTGCCTCAATTTACAAAGATAGAGAAACATCATTAGCACCAAGGGAATCATATTAATACATGGCAAGAGAGTGTGGAATATAAGACATGATACTGAGCAATGATTAGTCTGGTTAAGTACCTAAGTTAAGTCTTCTAGCCAAAAAACAAATTTTCATTTTTCAAATATTTTTTTTTTTCATTTTTGTTTTTTCAATTACGTGATATTAATCATCCCTAATTCAAGCATGTTTCTTTCAAAATGCTCCCTAATCAGTTCTTTGGTGAAGATATCTGCAATTTGCTTGTCAGTAGCACAAAATTCAATTGAGATCATTCCCTTTTCATAGTTATCCCTAAGGAAGTGGGGTCTAACATCTATGTGCTTAGTTCTATTATGATGAACTGGGTTCTTGGTCTTACTAATTAAACTAATGTTATCACAGAAAATAGGAATACATCCCACATCTATACCAAAGTCCGTGAGTTGTTTCTTAATCCACAACAACTGAGCACAGCATGAGGTTGCATCCACATATTCAGCCTCAGCAGTAGACAAAGCCACTGAGTTTTGTTTCTTGGTGGCCCAATACACAAGGAAGGAGCCCAAAAAGTGAGCCATGCCTGAGGTACTTTTCATGTCAATCAGGAAACCTGCATAATCAGCATCAGCATATCCTATAAGGTCGAAATTACTACCTTTAGGATACCAAAGGCACAAATCAGTGGTGCCTTTCAGATATCTCAAAATTCTCTTTACTGCAGTTAGATGGGACTCTTTTGGAGTTGCCTGAAACCTAGCACACAGTCCCACGCTGAACACAATATCAGGTCTGCTGGCAGTGAGATATAATAGAGACACAATCATCCCTCTGAATAGCTTCTGATTAACGGATGAACCAGGTTCATCCACATCCAATTTTGTAGTTGTGGCTATGGGAGTGTCTATTTCCTTTGAGTCCTCCATTTTAAACTTCTTCAGCAGTTCTTTCACAAACTTTTGTTGATGGATCATTGTTCCATTTGGGTTTTGATTGATTTGCAAGCGTAATAAGAAGTTCAGCTCACCCTTCATGCTCATCTCAAACTCGCTCCCCATAAGTGTAGCAAATTCCTTACTCAGTTTTTTAGTAGTTGCTCCAAATAATATAATCCACATATATTTGCACAACCAGAAGTTCTTTACCTTTTTCCTTTAAGAACAAGGTGCTGTCAATTTTGCCTCGTTTGATGTCATGGGCGGCTTTCCATCCATGCCCCATGACCCCTTGGACGCGCCCCATGGCGTCCTAG
>ML264986.1:25226-35613 GCA_005239495.1 Nicotiana undulata | reverse complement strand
AGAACGGAATCTAGAGTGACAGAGGGTAGAGGATTCGCTTGTCCAACTCCTTTTGCTTTAGTTCGAGACCCATTAGCTAAAGTAACAGTGGGAAGAGACTGTGAATACGCAATATTTGACAAAAGTAATTTATTACCAGAGATATGATCAGAAGCGGCTGAGTCCACAACCCATTGTCCAAGAGTACTAGACTGGGAAACACAAGAAAAAGAATTACCAGCAACAGAAGTATCAGTCTGAGCTACAGATGCTACTTGTGGAGATGTCTGCTTACTTGCTCGGTACTGAAGGAACTCATTATACTCTCCTTCAGATAAAGAAAGTCTCTGGTTACCTGTAGTCTCGGTCTGAGCAACATAAGCATTTTTGGGTGAACGACCATGTAAAGAATAGCACACGTCACGAGTGTGTCCAAGTTTATGACAATAAGAGCACTTGGGTCGAGGCCTTCCAAACGATCTCCTCCTCGTCTATTCTCTATAGGTTGAGATGCTCGATTGTCCACTGACTGGGATACGAGAACAGATGAGTCAAGTGTCTGTGATGAGCTTACTAGGAGACTTGGTGCTGCAGCAAGGCGAAGTAATCGAGAGAATAATTCATCAACTGTGGGGACAGTCGGACTAGCCAAAATCTGATCGCGTACTGAGTCAAGATCATTAGGAAGTCCAGCAAGAGTAAGAACTAGAAACATCTTTTGTCGCTGCTCTTGTTGCTTCTCAAGACTAGCAGAAACTGGCATCAACTTCTCAAATTCCTCCATGACTGCCTGTACTTGACCCAAGTAAGTAGACATATCTAATTCATGTTTCTTTAAATTTGTCATCCGCGATATCACATCATAGAAACGAGATATGTCATTAGTGTATAAAGTACGAGCCTTTTCCCGAACCAAATAACATGTCTGGAATGGACGAAACAAAGGCATCAACTTGGAATCAATAGATCTCCACAGAATACTGCATAATTGAGCATCGATCTTCTCCCAGTGTGCTTTGGCCTTTTCATCTCCTTCGCTAGACTTCTTGATTAGATGATCTTGAACACCTTGACCTTTATACCACAGCTCGACAGATGAAGCCCAAGCTAAGTAGTTTGAACCTCCCATTAAAGGTTCTGAGGTAATCATAATACCGGAACTGCCAGAGCCCGGATTTTTAGACCCGAAAACATCAACTCCAAAAGACATCGTTGAATTGAAGAGAGGTCTATAAAATTACACCCAAATAATAGAAAGAACCAATTGGAAATTCCCTGAAACAGATGAAGGGAACACTGTAGCTGCCGGAAAAGGACTGTAGTTGCCGGAAAATTTTCAAAGTACTCGGAATCGAAAAATAAAGGCACGGGTAGGGTCAGAATTACTGCGGGGACAGGCTGTCCTGAAGAAGCTCGGCCAAAAAATGGTCGGAAGATGCCTCACGCGCCGGCGCGTGGGTGACGGAGACTCGCCGAAAAAAATTTCAGGGCGGCACGTGGGGGCGTGTGGGTGGTTATCTGCCGGAGAAATTTTTGGGGTTTTGTCACCGGAAGCTGATCTACCTCGTGGTGGTGTTGGTTTTTGCACAACACCGACGGATATAGGTTTTTTCTCGAAAAGCAGCCCTAAAAAGGTCGCCGGAAATTGACGCACGGCGATCTGTTTTGGCTGGGTTTTCTTTCCCAGATGTTTTCTCACTGTAGCTCTGATACCATGTGAGAATACACAGGAAAATATTCTATATATTCACTTATTACAATGATACAATGAGCCCTATATATAGATAATACATGTCCTACTCCTAATACACATAGGATTAAGTTTAAGGTTATTTACTCCTATTTGACTACTAAACTAACAAAGGGAATTAACAGCTTGTTTGGATAGTTGTTACGTATCATTTCATAGTGTATCGTACTGTATTGCATTGTAATGTATCGTTTGATAAATACAATGTTTGGATAGATTGTGTCGTTTGTCATCGTTTCGTGATATCACGCACCAGCAATATGAAGGATAAACTTGCAATATTATAAAGAAAAATTATGATACAGGGTAAAATTATTATAGAAAAATGTAGGATAAATGATAAAATAAAATTATTTAATAATAATGAAGGGTGAGATTGAGAGAAAAAGACAAGGTAACGACGCGACCACACTAAAACGGTTGTTACATAAAGTGGCACATTTCATCATTATGTAACGACGGATTAAACGATGCGATACAATAAAATTTAAGTAACAATCAAAACAAACATCGTATTTAAAGTAACAATACGATACAATACAATGTGTAACAACCATCCAAACAAGTTGTAAGATATAAATATACACACATACATACATACTGCAAATTTAACCCCCTTAGAAAGAAAATTGTGAAGAGAGATTAGACTGAACTATAGCCCTAAGCACACACAATTCAGTATATCAGCTCCATCTTCCAAAAGGGTAGCTTGATAGATGAGTATGTAACACATAAAATTGAAATAGGATGGGTGATATGGAGGAATACTATGGAAGTTATATGATAGGAAGATAACATACAAAGTGAAAATCAAGTTCCAAAGAGTAACAATATTATATGGGAATGAATGTTGGTCCTCTACGGCCTAACGTATCCACAAGATAATTGTGGCCGAAATGAGGAAGTTAAGATGGCTATGTGGTTATACGAGATTCGACAAGCTTTGAAATGCTCACATCCAACAAAAGATGGCATAGCACACAGAGGATAAAATAAGAGAAGTCGCCTTAAATCGTTTGGTCAAGACCTATATAGACCTCCAAATGCACCTGTACAGGCAACAATATGGCAATTGAAAAAGAGACGAGGTAGACAAAATTCTCACAAAGGAAAATTGTACCATAAGAAAAAGTCTCTCGAAATCATTGCAGACTTAGCTAAGAAAAGATATAATTGAAGCAATGGTGATACTAGTTTTGTTGGAACTAAGGCTTAGTTGTTGTAACGCTTGTAAGTGCAAGGTTTGTCCTATTAAAATATAGAGAACCTCCTAAATTGCGCTAAAAAAGATTTAGTATAAGAATGAAATGAGCTTAAATAAAGCGAAATAGATTTAGAAGATTCATACAGTCAACAGCAACTAGTTTAGGATTGAGGCATAGTTTATAGGTTTCAAAATTAGTAATTTTTTATACTAACAAGCCAAGAATAAAGGCTAAGGATGAGAGGACAGTTGAATATCTGCAAGTTCGTCAAAAGCTGATTCCTGTAACTTTGTCAAAACTGATAACGCAGTCTCTTACTTGCTATTACGTAGCACTGCCAGTGTAAGTAGAAATAATGAGAGGAGAAGAATTTCGAAAAAGAAAAATTATCTCCTTGATGCAACTTTTAGATTTTGGTGCATGAGGTGGAGGGCAAAATCTTATGCAGCATACTACTATGTTTCGTGGACCTCTTCATTTTCGTCAACACACACATGCCAAATGGGTTGGACACGCGTCTCAATACTAGATAAGAAGCTTTTGAAACCATTTAAACTTGCTAAAATAGGAAGCACAGGTGCCTGATAGATACCACTGATAAATACTCACACCCCCATCCATGCAGTTAATTGGACATCAATGTTCTTTTTTTTCACTTCGGTAATTAGTTTAAATATGGCAGGATTTTGACTCCAAGCTACTAAATGTAAATGTCTAAGGTCCATGCCTTGGATAGCTAACTTTGTAAAAGAAATAAGCTACAGTTCAAACACAAAAACTTTTGCATATCTTGTGTCGTGTCCACAAGAACAGGAAGTGCAAGAAGGAGGGATGAAACCTTAACGACTTCAAACTACAGTCAACATCTTTAGGCAAATAGTTTCAAACCCCCAAAAAAACAGATTAACAATCAGCACTAGAACTGGAAATGATTTAATCAAGCAATGACAAGAAACTTGATAAGTTACCTGAATAGCTCAGTCCGAGCTGGTTTAGATTCACTGTATTCTTTTGTTCCAGAAGTAATAGTGAGATCAAGGTAGATATTTTTGCTCGAATATGACTTGTTACACTTTCTGCATTTGAAGCCCGATCTGTAGATTGCAGGTCTGCAAGTTTTAAATCCAAAGTCAAACAACAACTAGGCCACATATAGAAGCAATGTTATTATGCATTTTCTATCTGAACTTACAAGTTAAAACCTGGAGGACCTTTTCTCATAAGTGGTTCATAACAAATTGGACAAGAGAACAATTCAGCTTCTGTAGCATCTTGAGCTGGAGTTATCAATTCCTGAACAAGACGGGAGAATGGATTATACATTAACTGAAAACAAAAGGTAATGCATAACTTAACCACATTAAGTTCAAAACTTTAAACAAAGGAAAAAGGAAATCATGCGGCCAAAAAAAAACTCATGATTGTAACCATTTAATCAAGATGTTTATGTATCAACCAGCGAGGACGAGCTAAGAGATATAGCTATGTCCAGTTATCTTGATGTAATAATAGTTCAGCCAGATCAGGGGCGGATATGGGCACCTGAACTCATGATCTCTTTATCAAACAAGATAAACATTTCAATTTAATTGCGTATCCGCGTGTCAATTTAACATAACTCAGCATTCTGGTAGGGAGCGGTTCCCCCTCTAATGGGTCTTACGCGGCGCAAATCCTGATTAGTCGGAAACTCAGCATCCAATTACATTCACACACTCATCATAAAAACTTAGCTCCCTAATTTAAATATGGTCACAAATAGCATACATAGAGCAGCAACAATCATATGGTGCATCATCAGTCTATGATCCTACAACTTAATCAAAATTGAACAGTTAAGTAATTTTAGCATATGAAAATAATAAAAGTTGAGTGACCATTTATGTCGTAAAAAAAAATTAGAGACTTTTGCAATTACAAGAATTACCGGTTCAACAGCAACAGCAGAGCTAGCTCTGATTCTTGAATTGAACCCACGAGAGGAAACCCTTGTAGGAACACGAATTCCTGAATTCAAAGAAACCCCCTGATATTTTGGAACCAAAGAAGTATGATGATTTAAAGAAAGTGAAGGGGAAACAGCAGCAGCGGCCATTAATGAAATTCAGTGAGGGTTTCCTTGTCTTTTCTTACGATTTGACTTTCTTTGAGTACAGAGATATACCAATAATCCTATGTAAATGGGTGTTTTCACAAGGGAGAGAAGAAGGGGAGGAAACTTTTGATGATTTTGATTCATATTTTATGAAGTAGTAGTAGGTATTTTGTTTGAGGATGAATCTTGGCCACATCACTTTGATTTATTTAGTTTTCTGTTCTTGTAAATAAACCTCTATATAATTCAGAACTTTGAGCGCTGTCCACATGTCCAGTCTCATGCCCTATTTTATTTTGTAAAAATTTACCCATACTTAGTAGGCGTTTGGACATAAGAATTGTAAAATTAAAAAATTGGCGAAAAAAAATTTCATCATTTGAAATTTAGAGTTGTGTTTGAACATAAGTTTTAGTTTGGGTTGTATTTTAAGTTTTGTGAGTAATTTGAGTAAAAAAAAATTTGAAAAATAGCTTTTTGAAGTTTTTCAAATTTTCAAAAATTTCCAAAATGCATATTCAAGTAAAAATTGGAAATTTTATGAATAAATGATGATTTCGGAAAAAAAAGGAAAAAAAAATTTATGTCCAAGCAGGCTCTTAGATATAACAATATTTACATCTCAACCCCAAACAGTTAAAGATGTTATATGATCCTCACATTCTCCATTTGATCAACTCATGTCATCGTAACTCCGCCATAATGAGCTTATTTATATTGTCGTCCCAAATTCAAATAAAAGAGAATTATTATACTAGGTTGATATTCAGCGTAAAAGTTGACAATTTATAATACATTATCAATACTCGATGGCTGCATCAAATCATATTACTAATATTTCTAAAATCATACTAGTTTACTACGATTAAGTTAAAAATATATACTAATTAGCTAGTATTATCATTTACATTTAATAGTAACAGTAAGAAAGATATGTGTTATGTATTTATTGAATTGATATAAATATTAAGTGCATATACATTTTATCATTATATGTCCCCCAAAATATAGAGAGATTTGATTGAAAATGTTTATGCATGGGTCAAAATCCTGTTAAAGATATTCGGCAAGGAAAGATTGTTAAGTGAGAAAATTGCGGTTCAACTTGGGTGGTTAGGTCGAGGTCGACCAGGGTCCAACAGCGAGCAACCGTCGAGCAAGCCATTAAAGTCGAGGTCGAGTAGCGAAGAATAGGAATAACGGCTAGTATAGTCTTAGAACTACCAAAAAGAATATTCTATTGAATATTTCTTCTATTGTACTTTTTAGGGTTTTTGGGAATATCCCGTATAAATAGTAAAAGAAAGGGGACAAAAGGCATGTAAGATTCCCTTGGATAAGAACTCTTGTGAAAAGTTGTCTCTTGAGAGATAATACAAACATTACCCTTCCAAAGTGATTCGAATTGTTGTTTATTCTGTCTTTCCACTCATCAGACCCGGGAAAACTTTGTTCATTTCCCTATCCATTTGTCACACTTTGTTGTCAGGGGGAGGAATCATCCACCTCATTCAATATTTGGGGTGAATTATTTTTCCTATATACATTTATTGTCATTTTGCATATTTATTGTCTCATCATACATTCTCAATAGCTACATTTAATAACTACATTCAATAATTGAATATTTTTGGACATTATTGCATGAGCACATGTTAGATCTAAGATTTATTATATTTAACTATGATTTACCCTTCGCTTCATTTATCTTTTATTAGTTTAGCAAAAAGTTTCATACTTTTTGGTCAAACAATTTGGCGCCGTCTATGGGGATATTCTAGTCAAAGTCATAGTTTGTCTAGATCTACAAAAAAAACACGAACATCAAAATACAGAACTCTCTTTTTCCTACTTGCACGATCTAACATGGCAGGAAATGAAGAAGAAAGATTGAAAGCAGTGGCAGGCCTAATTGCTAATCTCCTAAACACCATCAATGAGGTTAACGGAGAAGACGTGGAGAGCGTGACACCAAGCGCTTCACCTAGGATAAGTGGTTCGCCCCTCCCTCATGGCAGCGTTACCGACTCCCATGGAAAAGGAGCCTTTACGTCCATGATGGAAGAAGCACCACCATCAGTGAAAAAATTACTAGAAGCATGGCTAACGAGTACACTGAACAATATACTCGACAAACCTGCTCAAAGGGCGAGCGGGGAGGATGCACGAGCCGACATCACCACAACAACCAATGAGCAACACCCCCCCCCCCTGTCCTTCAACAGGTATCACTCACACAGTTAATGATGCAGGTAATAACACCCTCGCTGCTATTCTAAGAAAAATGGAGGAGATGGAGAACGAGAACAAAGCACTCCGCGACCAAATGAGGGAGCACCAAGAAAGAGTGGATAAGATATCGGGCGCCCCAAAACTTCTACCAAAATGGGATGCCGGCATGTTTGTGGAACAACCGTATAGCGACGAAGAGATGCATTAGGTAATGGATGGAAACTCCACAGCCGAACAGCTTTGCAGACTTTGTCAGCATGAGGAAGACCTTAAAGATATAGGGAGAAAGCTACGCCGGGCAGATGCCGTAGTAACGGTAGAATTCTTCCGCCAACGGGGGAAGAGGAAAAGAATAACTCACTTGGAACGGGTAGGCGTAAAACGCGCAGTACCTGGGCCGGTGAACTTGAATCACGTCGTCCCCGATAGGAACCAATTCAACGGCATCATGAATGTTATATTTGGCCCTGAGGGCGGCTAGATACTTCACCTCCATCTCAGACCTCGTGGGCTCGGGGTCATGAGCAGGTTCCTTCGAGAAGTTGGACCTGGAAGTTGGGTTACGAGGAATGACCTCTTCCATAGTGGGAAGCTTTCGTCCTCCATAATCATGGATTCTCCTCCACTAGAAGGCATGGCCACCGATAATGGAGTAGGGTCAAAGATCGTCTCAGTGTTGAGAGCTATGTTAGTCATCTTTTGCTAGTGTTTACATGGTGGAGTCGAAAATGAAGAAAGGGTGATGATAGTAGAAGTTTCAGTAAGTATGAACACAAGAAGAAGAAGGAGAAGCAAAGTGTAAGGTTGAAGAATTGAGAGAATGCAAAAGTTTCTTTGAGAGGCTTTCCCCTCCTTATTTATAGATAATTAGGGCATTCGAATCGATGCAAACGACCGCCAGTGAATCTAGAATTGAAATGATGGGGGCTCGAGGAACGATGCAATGCATTGGGAATATACGTCATGATGACGCATGCGGCTGCGACGTCACCTTGCACCAGCTTCATTGACCACAACTCTTAGGGCAACATGTCACCATCTCGGCACTGATCACCCCTACTCGACCACCACACTCGATTTTTCCTGAGTTGCCACTGATAATGTCCGCTCATTGAGGTCGACTAAAAGGCGACCTTGATAAGCGGGGGGACTAATTGTATGGGTCAAAATCTGGCTGAAGAAATTCGACTGAAAGATTGTTAAGTGAGAAAATTGTGGTTCAACTTGGGCGGTTAGGCCGAGGTCGACCAGGGTCCAACAACGAGAAACCACTGAGCAAGCCATTAGAGCTGAGGTCGAGTAGCGAAGAATAGGAATGACAGCTAATATAGTCTTAGAACTACCAAAAGGAATATTCTATTGAATATTCCTTTTGCTGTACTTTTTAGAGTTTTTGGGAATATCCCATATAAATAGTAAAAGAAAGGGGGCAAAAGGCGTGTAAGATTCACTTGGATAAGAACTCGTAGAAAAAGTTGACTCTTGAGAGATAATACAAACATTATCCTTCCACAGTGATTCGATTTGTTGTTTATTATGTCTTTTCGCTCATCAGATCCGAGAAAGCTTTATTCATTTCCTTATCCATTTGTCACAAATTGTTGCCAGAGGGAGGAATCATCCACCTCATTCAATATTTGGATGAACGTTCTTCATATTTATATTTATTGCCATTGTCACGACCCGGAATCCTAATCCGAGTCGTGATGGCGCCCAACGACGGGGTTAGGCAAGCCAACACAAATTGCACTAAGTGTTACCCTTCCCATCTAATTAAACAAGTCAACCTTTACGAATTTTAAACAGTTAAACATGATGATAGCTTGACATGGAAATAAAGCATATGCATGCCGGTACGACCCAAACCCAAAATATACATACACTACGCGTGTGTGCCAGGAACTAGTGTCACGAGTGTCATGGGCAACTACTGAATATACAATGACTACAATATATACAGAGTCTCAGTCTGAATGAAATGGATAGAGAATATAGCAAAAGAACTCCAGGGTGCTGCTAGGGAGCTGCCGGGAAAAGCAGCTCACTGTGAAGTATGAACACGCTATCAATATCTAGCACTTGCTTGATAATCAGACGTACTAGCCTCCAGACCTGTACAGTCAAGTACAAAAAAGAAAAGAAAGTGCAGCATGAGTACATATTAAATAAATATGTACCCAGTGAGTATCCCGCCTAAACTCGAAGAAGTAGTGACGAGAGGTTGACTCGATACTCACTAGGGTCCAACAGTAATAACATATGATAAAATATAATGAAATACAGTAGGCATGTCAGGAAATAAGCAACAAGTACATATCAGAAGCGGAAATCCAAACAACTACTGAACTAAACAATAAAGCACTTTCAAGGGTAAGACCACCGAACGAAACATTAATCACAATTTCTTAGATCCGTCGTGGCGTACGGCCCGCTCCCATAAGGTACCTTCCAAACTCGTCGCGGCGTACGGCCCGATCCCATATGTATATCAAGTATTTCTCAACTCCGTCGTGGCGTACGGCCCGATCCCATATATATATCACAAATGCTCTTCAACACTGTCGTGGCGTACGACCCGATCCCACATATATTCAATTACTTTTCAACACTGCCGTGGCGTACGACCCGATCCCACATATATTCAATTTCTTTTCAACACTTCCGTGGCGTACGGACCGATCCCATATAGATATAATCACTCTCAAACCTGCCGTGGCGTACGGCCCGATCCCAATATGTTAAAATACTTACTTTCCATACAAATTCCTTGCCATTCAACAATTTTCCATAAAGCCTCAGAGGAACAACACTATACAGAACATAATCTCATAGTACATATGGCGTCACAATAAATCACATAAAGCATTACAAGGAAAACATATAAGGCATTACAAGAAAAAGGCATACAAGGCATGATGTGGGCCTAACTACCCGGACATAACAATAATAGCCGCTACGTACGGACTTTTGTCACTTGGCGCGTACGTAGCCCCCGAAGAATTTACACATAGCATATACATCACCTATGGGGACAATTCCCTCTTACAAGGTTAGAAAGGAGACTCACCTCGTGTCGAATCTACCCCTCGGACCACAATTGCGCCCGAAACTCCGAACTCTACACCC
>ML264986.1:4397-24943 GCA_005239495.1 Nicotiana undulata | reverse complement strand
ACCTCTACAGTGGGTGGTCGTGGGAGGTGTTGCTCAAACTTGGATGCTCTCTAATGGAGGTTGATGGTGGATAGAAATGAAGAAAACCCGTATTTTGTTTTTTGGACATTTAAAGGGGCTGGCAACAGTGATTTTCCCACCTGCGACCTTGGGACCGCAGGTGCGGTCTCGCACCTGCGAGAATATCATCGCCCCTGCGGAAAAGGGCCTGGGACCCTGGGCATCGCACTTGCGGAGAAGGAGTCCGCACCAGCGGTCCCGCTCCTGCGGAAGAAGGGTCGCGCCTGCGATGGGGGTCGCACCTGCGAAGGCTGGACCGCAGGTGCGGACTCGCACCTGCGACTGAGAGACCGCAGGTGCGGTCACACCAGAAGTAGCTGCACCAGCAATGGTTTTTGCTGGTTTTTGGCCTCGTGCGGGGTCTGGGAGGCACCTGGGCCCACCCGAGCCCCCGTCAAAACATACCAACAGGTCCCAAATCATTATACGGACTTGCTCGAGCCTACGGAACACTCATAACATCGCTAAAACTCAAAATCACCCTCCAAAACCCCTGAAATCATAACTTAATAACTTTGAAATTTCTAGAATTCATTTCATTGCGCCGAAATGGTCTATATCACTCGGAATGACTTAAAATTTTGCAGACAAGTCAAACATGACATAACGGAACTATTCCCGATCTCGAAATTGCATTCGGACCTCGGTAGCATAGAATCACATTCCAAACCAAATTTCAAATTCTATGAGATTTCTCAAAACTTCATTAACTCTAATTTCCCATTTTGATCCGAAACCCGTCAAATCAAACCCGTTTCTTACCAAATTTCACATATAACTTAAATAACACATATTGAACCTGTTCCGGGCTCCGAAACCATAATACGGGCCTGGCAACATAGGTTTCACATCAAGGTTCATTTTCATAAGCCTTTATTATTTTTAGAAAATAATTTTCTTTAAAAATTCATTTCTCAGAATTGGGTCCTCGGAATTCGATTCTGGGCATACGCTCAAGTCCCATATTTTCCTACGGACCTTCCGGAACCGCCAGATCACAGGTCCGGGTCCGTTTACCAAAACTTTTGACCAAGGTCAACTTTATTCAATTAATTATCATAAATTCCACTCTTTATCAGGTTTCCACATAAAGGCTTCACGGCTACGCGCCCGGGCTGTGCACGCATATCGAGGTAAGATTAACGGAGGCTTTCGAGGCCTCGAAAAACAGTCATAATTAAATTTACATAAGATGACCTTTTGGGTCATCACAGCCATTTTGCATATTTATTGCTCATTATTGTCTCATCATACATTTTCAACAGTTACATTTAATAACCTCATTCAATAATTGAATATTTTTGGACATTATTGCATGAGCACGTGTTAGATCTAAGATTTATTATATTTGACTAGGATTTACCCTTCACTTCATTTTTCTTTTAATTAGTTTACCAAAAAATTCCATACTTTTTGGTCAATAGTTTAGTAGGCAAATAGATAATTACTTCATTTGAAATTGAAGTTGCAGAAAAAGATAACAAAGATCATCTCTCATAATATTAAATATTGGGTACACGAGCTTTTAAGTCAGGAGTCGAGTTATAAATTTGTGCTATGAGCTTTGAGTTTTAGTTACTTTTGCAGTTCGAGAAAGTCGTATTGCATTGTCATCATAATAATTTTAAAATTATACTTGTCCTAGTGATTATAGATATTTTTTTTTTGTAAAGACCACCATTTTGGTGAGGGTTAGGCAGACCCCTACCTGTAGATTAAAAACCAAAATGAGATACATACAATAAAAGGAACCAAATGCATATGTTCCTTTGTGAAGTAGAAAGGACTGGACATGCCTAATTCAATATTAGTTAACACTAAACAAAGGCCAGCTATGTTAGTACTACTGTGATTTTAGGAAGTGAGTATTCCATGTACATGTGATGCTATGACAAAAATATACGAACACGTCATATATACAATCTAACTATCATCCTACTTCATCTAGCCGCAGGTTCTTCATTTTTTATCTCCTGAATCTAAATGAAGGCATTTACCTCCTATCCATTTGATATACTCCCACAGTCTTGCTAGGGAGATCTTAGACATTGAGGAATATGGTAGCAATAGGTAGAGTATTATCCAATGTAGCATCATATTTTGATAGTGTGTCCGCCACTGAATTTCCTTTTCTACAGCAATGTTGGACTTCAATTCGATGACTCCGAATAATCTTTTTCATCTTTAAAATATCATCATGAATTTCCCAAAAAGGAAAGAAGATCCATTAAGCATATTAACATTCAATAAAGAGTCCATTTCTAGAATTACATTGTGAATCCTATTGAAGGCAAGCCACTCAATTCCAAAAGGTGCAACTTGTGTTTCAGCCGTATTGTTAGTGCAGAAGTGAAGAGCCTTGGCATATGCCATGACAAGCTTTCCACTACTATCCCTAACAATACCCCTAATACCGACCACTCTTTTCATAACATTACTACTCCTATATGTGTTAAGCTTCAGTCCACTTGAAGGAGGAAGTGACCACATCATCTTGAGACATTTCATTGGAGGTTTAAAACCTTCCAGGAACCTGCAAATTCCAGCCCAGTCGTCTTGCTATTTTATTCCCTTGTAGTGAACTTTAAGAAACATGATTATCAGTGATTTCACTCGATCTAGCAAGCTTTGTACCGAAGCATATGAGCCTTCATATTTAGATGCACACCTCTGTTTCCGCAACTCCCAATAGATAATGGAAGGAACATATCGGAGAACAAAATTGTGCGCCTCATTCAAAGGCTTAATGAACCACCATTTCATCAATGTCTGTTTTAAGTTGCTTGAGATAGTAATACCTACGCTCTGAATGAAATGTTTCCATGCATATTGAGCTTTCCAGCTTGAGAAATAGATTTGAGCAATATAGTCTTCTTGTGCATCTCTACAATAATATCATTTAGAAGGGCCTTGAATGCCGAACCTTCTTATTACTTCATCATTTGGTAATCTCCTTCTCAAAAGCCTCATCATGAAGAAGGATACCTTAAAGGGGAGTTTGTTATGCCATATTCTTTGTGAGGACTTGGAAGAGATTCCAGTTTGTCTCAACGCATGAAAAGCAGTTTTACAAGAGAATTTACCATCATTGGACGGTTTCCAAATAGGCCTATCTATTTGTTATTTCCACCAATTGGGACTTTCTTGATCTGCTCCAAAATGTGATTTGGTAGAACTTGTCGAACCTCCTGAAAGTTCCATGTCTCACCAGCATAGACATGTTTTAATTGCATTTTGCCTGGCTTGGGTCCTTGAGCCACAAATTTAGCTATCGGCCCCAGTCCATACCAATTATCCCACCCAAAAGAGCATTTTGTTGCATTGGGCTTCCAAAGGATAAGGGGTTCCACCACATGTTTAATCTCCATAAGTCTCCTCCATATATGAGACTGCATGTGCCTCCACTTCTTACCCACAGGATGTATCCTTTTGCAGTACTTAGCCTCAATACACTCTCTCCACATAGATTTTTGTGTTCTCAATCCCCACTAATTTTTAGCAGCAAAAGTGAGACAAATATCATGTATAAATCTAAATCCAGCACCACCTTCTTCTTGTGACTAGTATAATGACTTCCATGAAAACCAATGGTGCTTTGATCTGCCTTCAAACTCTCCCCAGAAAAGTTACATATCACATTTTCAATATGATTAAATGTGGTCTTTGAAGGGTCTACTGCATCCATGATGTGCATATAGACAGAATACAATACTGATTTGACCAAAATATCTCTTCCTCCAGCAGATATAAGTTTATTGTTCCATCCCTGCACTCTATTGGTCATTTTGTTAATCATATCATTGAAGTAACACACTTTCTCCCTTCCTGCATAAATTGGTTCCCCCAAATATGTCATAGCGAAATGTTTATGTTGAAAACCTTTCATCATCTTAATCTCCTCTATGAAATTTTGTGATGCCTTTGGAGCAACCAGAAAAGAAGATTTCTCCTTATTTATGAGTTTTCCAGAGGTCTCCTCATAAATCTTCAAGTTGAGCACCATCAATCTAATAGATTCCAAATCTCCATATGTGAAGAGAATGGTATCATCAGCCTATGAGAGGTGTGTTATCCCTTGATTCATCTTGTTTAGTTTTCCTTATCTTGAATGGTATTGAAGTTTAAGCTTCTCTCTTCACATATCAACACTTGTTGCTCCAACTCTTTAGTCTGGTCAAAGATGTCGTCTATTCTTGTATTGGTAAAAAAAGGGCTTCACACATGTAACAACTGTGATGACTCAGCAAAACGGAAACGTGACAACTGGACGGGACTCTATGAAGAGGTACGAGGCAAAGAGGCACGAAATAGCATACCCACGAGATAATCAGCTACAAGAATCTCAACCTGATTGAGAAAACGAAGAGACACGATCAGAAAAAATCCAGGCAGAATAAAGGGCAGATTCGGAGATCTTCAATTAATGAGACAGACATTACATAACCTTCACGCAACAGTTACGGTTAATCATTGTAACATTACATTAATGCCATTATTAGTCATTAATGCTCAATCACTGAAAATGGTAGACGTTATATTAAGAATATCCCCTATATAAGGGAGTAAAGTATGACTTGTAAGGGGACATTCGAACTACTATTGCAATACACTTACTTTTTTTGCATCTTACTACTTTCCATTCACGAGTTTACTTGCAATTTTTAGCATATTCTTTGGTTATCAGAAACTGGTGTTCTTCTTAAAATAGCTTTGGGCAAAGAATCTAATTCGTTGGTTAAACAAATTGGTTCCGCTACTGGGAATCTGATAATCTTCATTTACTTTCAAACAACATTCTCTGAATTATGTCGAACGCCAACGACAATAACCAACAAAGGGATGGAACTCCAGCTCCATCACCTTCGGGAACCCCACAAGGTTCAAGGGAACATTCTCCAAAAAGATCTACTACTCAAAACAACAATCACAATGGTAACGATCAAACAAGAGAACAAGATCAGGTGAAATAAATGATTGTAGAATATGTAAATCAAGCCTTACAAGACTTTGTGAGGGGGTTACCGGCTGCATCACCTACACCACCTCCTAACAACACCATAACTGTGGAAAATCCTCAATCCGGATTAACCAACTCAGGAAGTGGGGGCACTCCTAATGAATCCCTCGAAGCAAGACCAGGTATGTCTAATTACCCAGAATTAGAATCTTTATTGCTAACCTTGCAGAAACAGGTGAAGGAACAAAACGATCGAATCGAACAAATTCCTGGAGTACCACATGTTATCAAAGGCATTGATGTTGATAGATATTCTCAACAACCTTGGAAGCCAAGTGTAGCACCCCTGCTTATTCCCAAGAAATTCAAAATGCCTGATGTTCCCAAATATGAAGGGACAACCGACCCACGTGATCATATAACTGCTTTTACCACCGGAGTCAAAGGCAACGACCTGACTAAACCAGAAATTGAGTCAGTCTTAATCAAGAAGTTTGGAGAAACACTCACCAAAGGAGCATTAACCCGGTATTCTCTTCTACCTGAAAATTCTATTGACTCTTTTGCTGAGCTTTCAAATTCTTTTATAAAAGCGCATTCCGGTGCGCAAAAAGTCGAAAAAAGAATGTAGGACATATTTAAAATAAAACAAGGAGACACGGAGTTGCTTCATGAATTTGTAGACATGTTTCAACAAGAAAGAATGTTGCTGCCAAGGGTACCTGACAATTGGGAAGCCATGGCATTTGCAAGCAATTTAAATGATAAAAGCTCAGAAGCCACGAGAAGACTCAAGGAAATCCTAAGAGAATTCCCAACCACAACATGGAATGATGTCTATAACAGGTATAGTACCAAGCTACATATAGAAGAGGACACAATTGCTCAATCAAGGACAGAAGATCGAACCAGTTCCAGACGCTCCGAACTAGAAAGGAGAACATGTAAGAACATATACGACCCTTATATGGGACCTTCGGGATGAGAGACTCGTCCCAGGTACGAAAATGCCCAGTAAGAATATAGACCATCAAGCAGAGATACGAGAACAGAGGTAATACAAGAATTGGAGACCACAACTTCAATGTAAGTACTTCTGAACTAATTACAGTACTGAGAAATATGGGCGATAAGGTTCGAAGGCCCAAAGAAATAAGGTCGAACCCAAATAAAAGGAATCCAGATTTCTGGTGTGAATTCCATAACGACATTGGCACAGAACTTTGAATTGCAGATTTTTGCAAGGTGAGGTAGAACAATTATTAAAATAGGGCTATTTAACAGAATTGTTTAGTGAAAAGGTAAGCAGGCATATATGAAGAACAGGCAGGAGCCTCCGAAACCACCATCTCCAGAACGGACAGTCAACGTTATATATGGAGGTGAGGAGGTAAACATAGTAGTCTGCAAAAGAACCACAAAGTTCACGATTATACATGGGAGGCGAATTCGTGAACTTGGAAGCAGATAACATATCATTTGACGATGCAAATATCAACGGATTAATGCTTCCACACAACGACGCACTGGTAATATCCCTACTTATACATGACACTAACATTGAGAGAGTGTTGATTAGGTAGCTCAGTTAACATTATCCTATCGAGAGTTGTGGAAGAAATGCTAATGGAGGATCAAGTAATCCCAAAAGCACGAGCCTTATCTGGGTTTGACAAATCTACAGTCATAACGAAAGGGGAAATTGAGCTTAGCACTTATGCAGATGGAGTAATCAAAAACACTAGGTTCCAAGTCATTGATACATGGCCTACAACGTAATCATATGAAGACCATGGATCCACGGCATGAAAGAAGTACCATCTACCTTGCATCAAGTGATTAAGTTCCCTTCCAAGTGGGGAGTTCAACAGATTTGAGGCGATTAACAAACCTCAAGGAATATCAATTCCGTGGTACACTATAACGAACAAGAAGAAATGGAAAAATCAAAAGATAAAGAGATCACCCAGGCAGAAAGTATTACTCAAACAGGTACAGAAGAAGAAGATAGCCACGAGAAGGTGAACCAAGTCACCGAGGAAGGTGCATCAAACCATAGCGACGTAGATTCCAGACCTGATGTCATTCAAGAACCGGAAGAGGACGAGCATATCAAAATAACTACGGAAGAACTCGAAGCTATATCACTATTTGAACAGAAGCCTGAACAGAAAGTCCACATAGACACAAGGCTAAGCCCCAACAGAAGAGGTAATTTAATTGATTATTTAAAAGCTAACGCATATTGCTTTGCATGGTCCCATTCAGATATGGCAGGTATCCCACCAGAAGTGATGACTCATAAACTAAATGAAGATCAATCCTTCGTGCCTGTCAAGCAAAAGAAAAGAAAGCAAGGACTGTTCAAGAACCAAATGATCAACGAAGAGGTACAAAAACTCTTGAAAATTAGTTCAATACGCGAGGTAAAATATCCTAATTGGTTAGCCAATACTGTAGTGGTGCCTAAAAAGAATGGTAGAGTATGTGTAGATTACACAAACTTAAATAAAGCATGCCCTAAAGATTCATTTCCATTGCCACACATAGATCAAATGATTGATGCCACTATAGGTCACGAATTGTTAAGCTTTCTGGATGCGTACTCTGGTTATAATCAGATAAAAATGGATCCCTCAGACGAGGAAAAAACTTCCTTTATTACAAACAGGGGGACTTGTTGTTACAAAGTCATGCCTTTTGGCCAGAAAAATGCTGGAGCCACGTATCAAAGGCTAGTAACCAAGATGTTCCAGGAACATCTGGGAAAGACGATGGAGGTTTACATCGATGACATGCTGGTAAAATCAACACAAGCGGAAGATCATTTCCAGCATCATTCAATTACCTTCAAAATTTTATGCTGGTATAATACGAAATTGAATCCAGAAAAATGTGGCTTTGGCATGGAATCAGGTAAGTTTTTGGGTTTCCTTGTATCAAATAGAGGAATAGAAGTAAATCCTGCTCAAACCCTGAATGAAGAGTGGGCGAACAAGATGCAAAACATATCATAAATGTTGAATTCTAAGAAATAGGGGGGAGGGGGAAAGTAAAGGCCAAAGAACAAAAGACAAATAAGGGTTGCACAAGACGAGAAACCAGAGGTAGCGCTAAGGTGCGAGGGGAATGTAAAAACAACAATAGTTCCACATGAAGGTCCTTATATGGAATGTCAAAAAGATCGGTAAAGTCGAGAAGCAGAGAGAGGCCAAAGATTATATAAGATCACAAGAGGCAGATTTGATTGGCTTTATACTTGCAAGCAAAAAAGAAGTTCAAAGACTAACTGGCAGAATTGCAGCCTTGGGAAGATTTATTTCCATGTCTTCGGAGAAGAGTTTTAAATTCTTTTCAGTTCTTAAAAAGTAGAATCAGTTCGGGTGGATTGAGGAATGTCAGCAGGCTCTAAAAGATCTGAAGGCCTATCTATCAAAACCCCCGTTGTTGTCAAAGCCAAAAGAGGGGGAAATGTTGTACGTCTATCTTGCCGTTGCAGAAATTGCCGTAAGTTCAGTATTGGTAAGGGAAGATAAAGGTAAACAATCTCTAGTTTATTATGTAAGCAAGACTTTATTAAATGCTGAAACTAGATACCCACATCTAGAAAAATTAACCTTAGCTTTAATCATGGCAGCTAGAAAGTTAAGACCATATTTTCAATGTCATCCAATCACTGTTGTGACCTCTTACCCATTGAGAAATATTCTGCGTAAACAAGAATTATCGGGAAGATTAGCTAAATGGGCTATAGAATTAAGTGAGCATGACATAATATATCAACCTAGGACTGCAATAAAGTCTCAAATTCTAGCTGATTCCGTCGCTGATTTTAATAATAGCATAATCCCTGAAGTGGAAAAGGAGTTAAAACTTTTTAACGGGGCTAATCCAGGTATATGGACCCTATTTACTGACGGCTCTTCTAATATAAAAGGAGTCAGCTTGGGTATAGTCTTAATATCACCTACGGGTGAAAAGACACGGAAAGATATTAAATGTTATCCCATAACTAACAATGAAGTAGAGTACGAAGCTGTCATTGCAGGACTTGAACTGGCATGAGAACTCTCAATCGAGCAGATCGTGATCAAAAGCGACTCTCAACTGGTAGTAAACCAGATGCAGGGGACTTACATTGCTAGAGAAACTCGGATGCAACAATATCTGGAAAAGGCACGAGATCTAGTAAGACAATTCAAATCATGGAAGGTTATGCAAATACCTAGGGAGGAAAATGGAGAAGCAGATGCATTATCTAACCTCACAGCAGTTGCAGAAGTGACAAATAAAGACAATGCAATTGTCGTTCACTTATTTCACTCAGCAATCGACCAGGACAAAAATGAGGTAACATTTAACAATTTAACCTGGGATTGGAGAAACGAAATTTTGAATTTTTTGCAGAATGGTACCGTACTTGAAGATAAAAAAGCAGCTCAAGCACTTCGCTTAAAAGCTGCATGGTACTGCCTCATTCGCAATACTTTATACGGGAAAATGTTTGGAGGTCCCTTAGCAAAATGTCTTGGATCCAATCAAACGGAGTTCGTGATGAAGGAAGTCCACGAAGGACACTGCGGAAATCCTGCAAGAGCAAGATCTTTAGTCAAAACCTTTCAGAGTAGGGTACTATTGGCCCAAAATGGAAGAAGAGGCTGAAAGTTTCGTAGCTAAATGCGACAAACGCCAACGATTTGCTAACAACATGCATCGACCAACAGAGTTACTTCACCCAGTGATATCACCGTGGCCGTTTATGAAATGGGGCATAAACATAGTGGGACCTCTTCCCCCAGCTAAAGGAAAGGTACGGTTCTTACTCGTGTTAACCGATTATTTCACAAAATGGGTAGAAGCGGAGGATTTTAAATAGGTGTGGGAGAAAGAAGTTAAAAGCTTCATATGGAGAAATATAATATGCCGATTTGGGGATACCGAGGGAGATCGCATGTGATAATAGCTCACAATTCATAGGCTCACAAATCACAGAATTCTTTGACAGTTGGAAAATCAAAAGAATCACTTCGTCACCATATCACCCCGTGGCTAATGGGCAAGACGAGTCAACGAACAAAGTCATCGTCAACAACCTAAAGAAACGGTTGGAGAAAGCCAAGGAAAACTGGTATGATGAGCTACCAGCAGTATTATAGGCTTACATAACAACTGTAAAAACAACTACGGGAGAAACTCCATTCGCGCTTGTTTACGGTTCAGAAGCTTTGATACCAGTGGAGATTAGCGAACCAAGCACAAGATTTACAACATCCATGGAGGAAACAAACAATGACGAGCTGAGAACGAATCTGGACTTGCTCGAGCAAAGAAGAGAAGTTGCACTAATACTAATGGCAGCTCAAAAACAAACCATAGAGTGACATTATAACAGGAAAGCTCATCTTATATATTTCAAAATTGGGAACTTCGTTATTAAAAAAATCTTCCAATCAACGAAGGAAGCTGGTGCAAGAAAGCTAAATCCAAATTGGGAAGGACCTTACAAAGTCCGTGGCATTGCTGGGAAAGGCGCTTATGAGCTGGAGGCTATGGACGACAGGATCTTACCAACCAGTTGGAATGCCGTTCATTTAAATAAGTATTACTTCTAACTAAAAGTAATACCCCCGGTCAGGTATCATTTTATTCAATTTTACTTTTGTACAGTTAAAATTTTACTAACCGTTTTAGATGATAGCCAAAAAGCTAACCCATCACCAGATGATGATATTAGACCTGCAAAGACACGAGGAAGTAACTGAATTCTCGGTCTAGGGTTACAACTTTCTGATGGACATTTTAAAGGTTTAAGCAGCCATCATCTAAAAACTATATACCTTCGAGTCCCGTATGTTTTTCCTTTTCAGGAAAAGGACCACAAGGAAGGAATAGTCAAGTGCTCAATATTTCATTCTTCAAAGCTCAAACACTTGGGGGACTATACAGTATGGATGGCAAGGATGAAGCAAAGAAGACTATCAAAAAGTCAAAGCTCGGGCTTGAAGATCCATCTTCCCAACAAGTCAAGTACTATAAGCAAAAGAGCCAAAGACTTAAAATACAAAGAATGATTCAAAAAACCTTCAAAAACATATTCGTAAATGTAAACGAATGTTCAGGTTAAAGGAAGAATATTAGTTACGGGTAGAAATGCACATCTTTGTACATATTAAAAAAAATTATTGTAACAGAAAACAATTACGAATGAAAGATCATTATCCTTGTACCTATTCAAAAAACTGTTAATGAAAACAATTACTGATGAAAAAGCATTACCGTCGTATACATTTGTAAACTGTTATCAATAAAAACAGTTATGAGTAAAAATTCATACCCTTATATTTAAAACTGTTGCAAACAAAAATAATTATTCCCTTGTACTTATTCGAAAAAATTGTTGCAAAAGAAAAACAATTACGAGTACAAGTCTATACCAAATCTGCTAAAAGAAAATAGTTGCAAAAGGAGTTATAGACGATACGCAAACACATGTGAAATGTTACGAAAGTTCAATACAAAAACTTTCTTTAAAACATCGTTAAAATGAACACATGTGAAAAATTCCTATCTCTCTTTTGTATATTTACACTATTATGAAGTTGAGACGTCTTCTTCATTAAATGTTGATAAAAAAAGGGCCCTCTCTCATAAACCGTGCCTATGACGAAAAGGTACGAGTAATCTAAGCATTTTATAAATGCAAAACTCAGAGGTAAACCAAAAACCTCAAAAATAAAGCATGCAAAAGACTTAAAGAGTGAAACAAAAACTCAAAAGAAACTAAAGTCATGCTGACATTGATATTAATATAGTCACGACAAAATAAACTAAGTGCTAACTTAGTCTAAGCCGTATTAATTTTTACATTGGGTTCCCCTAAGTTGTCATTCGGGACTCAAGAAAGGATCCAAACTTAGCCCCGATGGGGCTGGGGGTAACCACCAATTGATACAAAGAAAAAAAGAAGAGGAGAACCAAGTTCTTAAACTTCTTCAGATGGGGGGTTGTCTTCACTGGCAGGAGGTTCGTCTTGGGATGAAGAGACACGAGCAGCTGGGACATCAATCTCTAGGGAAGAAAGATTTTGGCTTTGCTGAGACTTCTCAATGGTCTCTTTGGTTTTGGCAATTTCGGCTTCTAAGTCAAAACCCTCTTGGCCCATGTCCGTTAATGTGTCAAAACGAGAGTTCATATAAGCCCAGCTAACATCGACGACTGTTTTGTCTTCAAGAGCTTCACAGTTTTTCTCCCACAGCTCAACTTCAGCTCTTAATTCATCCCTTTCAGCCACGACAGTATCATGAGAGGCTTGTAAAGGAGCGAGGGACCTTTCCAGGAATTGGACCTTCTCCAAAGAGTTACGGGGATCTTCCCGGGTTTGAGTGAGAGATTGAACAAGTTCACCAGAATACTCCTCCTTCTGGTCCAATAAGGCCTTCAGGCTCCTGATCTCTTCAGAGGCACGAGACAACTGCTCTACGAATGAAGACTCTAAAACACTCTTATCCTTGCCTTCCTGGTTCGAAGACGCCTTCTCAACGGCCAACTCAGCTGCCATTACCCTCACTTGCTGCTCTAAGGTACACTTTTCTTCTTCCACAGCCTCCATGTCGAGTTGTAAGCTTTCGTACTGTTCTTTCCAATTATCTGTCTCGATACACAATTCCCTCGCTGCCTGCTCCGTTTGAGAAACCCTCTTCATTAACTTTGTGCCTACAAGATTAATTTACAAAAGGAGATAAATTAGATACGACAAGAATGTTTATAAGTATATATGAAGGACACCACATTTTACCTTTAAAGAAGAATGCACAATCTCATTTACCCAAGTAAGGGAACCGTGGCTGTCCAACTTAGATCTCTCAGTCAGGCCTATTAATGGTTTCAACCACACATCAGCTTGGCCTGACTTTTTGAAGAGGTTGCCCACTGCTGGAACCTCTATCATCACCTGCCTCATCTCACCCCTGCTGGAAGACCCTACTTCTGCAGCAGAAGGCACATAAGCGGGGACAAATGAAGGAGCCACGAACAAAGAATTCTGAGAGGCAGAAAAAGCCACGAGAGCAGAAGTAATAACAAGAGCGGGAAATAGCCAAGGGAGAAGAGACTATAATATGAGTAATTGAGGGAAGCTGTTTAAGGACACAAGAAGAGAAAACAACAAGGGGAGCTTCATCAGCAATGGTACCAAAACCTTCACGGAACAGGAGATCAACTGATTCACGAACGAGAGAGGGAGTTGCATCCTCGGGGGCAGGTAATTCAGATTCAGGCACGAGAGGGTCAATGACAGGTGCAGACTCGTCATCAGAGACCACCTTCCTCCTACGTGACCTATGGACTATAGAACCCTCCTCTTCCTTCTCTTCCTCCAAGGTCCTTGACCCACTAGCTTTTCTCTTTGAAGAGGAGGAACCCGAAATGATCTCCTAGTCCTTTTCTAGTGACACTTTGAAGCAGATACGGCTGCAGCAGGAACTCCACGAGCAGGAAACCCTATCAAATGAAAGGGATCAAATAAAGCTCAAAAAAGGGAAGAAGTAAAAACAAAAATTTCACTTACCGTGTGTCTTAACTTTCTAAGCAAATCTCCCAGAGAGGTATTTCCACGAACGTTCTTCTAATGGAGCGATTAACAAAAGTCTTTCTACCCAATCTCAAAAACAGGAGACATTCTCAACGGTTCCCATGATTGCTGCAAAGAAAAGAAACAATTACGGTACTGATAAAGTATCAAAAATAAAAGGAAAGGAATGTGAGCAAAACTGTACTCACGTGCAAGATTCCACTTCTCAGGGAAGGGGAGATTTTCTTCACCTACTAAACCAGCAGTAGGAACAACAACATACCGGAGAAACCACCCTCGGTCTTTATCATCGTCAGGAATCACTAACACTCTTTTACTCCTGGACGCAAGAGTAAAAACTCCCTGGCAGAACAACATTGGAGAATAGAGGTGAATGAGATGATAAAAGGTAAAGGGGAACGAAGATAAAGTAGCCAAATATCTAAGGCACACAACAACTCGCCACACGAGAGGACCGACTTGTCCTAGACAAACTTTGAAGAATCGACAAAACTCGATGATAACGGGGTCGATAGGAGGCTTAAATCCTAATGTGAAAGGATATGTATAAACAAAAAAATACCCAGCCTTGTAAGAGGTTATTCTTTGATTACTATTGGGAACGATAACAGAAAAATTAGGCTTCCAGTAACAGTACCTGCCTACAAGAGGTACTAGACCCTCAGTTATTTGGGTAGGGTACTTGTCGGCCCCGTCATGAGAAGACATTGAAGAAAGTTGATCCTTTAAAGCTTGACTTGTCACGCCCCAAAACAAAAGGACGAGACCGGCGCCTAACCGTATGATTCCGATCAAGCGGACCTAGATTGCCTTTCCTGCCCAATGTGTTACCCCATGATTACAATATACGTTATCCCACATGAAATAGCAAAGTAGAATTTAAGCATGGATTTACAACTTAAGTTCATTTCTTATTTTATCATTTCAACATTTAGTCATCTCAAAACATACAAGCTACCTACAACATTTCCGATTCGGACCACGATTACAAGTATATACAATTACTACCCAAGATACACATATACAACCCACATCGTGTCTACGGAGCCTCTAAGAGTACTAGGAGTTTATACAATACTTGTCGGCAACAAGGCCCCGACTATACCTTGAAATACATAACATACAAAAAAAAGGAGGATATGGTCTACACACGCCCCGAGGAGAAGTGGGGCTCACCAGAATTGCTGAAGAACGAAGAGGAGGAGGAGGCACCACTAACGGCGAGCTGAGCTACCTGCTATGGAACCACCTACATCCATATAAAAGATGTATCGCCCCCGGAAAAAGGAACGTTAGTACCATTGAATAGTACTAGTATGTATGAACAAACTTCATTCTATGTAGAATCAAGCAATGCACAGATAGAAAGAAGTCAATGAAACCAAACAATTATTGCACAGAGATACAGAGAATCACAAATGAGGTTTTCACAGTTTCTTATTTCAATTGTTCTTCTGTTGCGACGCGCAACCCGATCCCACCGTACAATCATATTCCACCCTTATTCCTTCTCATCATTGCACCCTTATTTCTTCTGTTGCGGCGTGCAACCCGATCCCACCGAAAAATCATATTTCAGCCTTACTACATTCTGTTGCGGCGTGCACCCGATACCACCGTACAATCACAATCCACCCTTATTACTTCTCACATATCACCCTTATTCCTCATATTGCGGCATGCAACCTGATCCCACTGTACAATCACATTTCATGGCAACAATAACATCCCACAATTCAATCACAAGGCTTCATATATCAAGAGTAGAATTTCATAACAACCAAACAATCATGTGTTCACAATAGTCTTTATCAACCATTAATTCAACCACCAAGATTTTTATCAACAAGAATATAAATTTATTACAACCAACAATCCGTATGAAATCAAAGCACAACAATCCTTGCCAAACAGTGAATCATATACGGTATTGCCAAAGTCATTTAGTTCAATTAAATCAACCCACAATTCCTTTTCATCACTCGCTACACAACCTTTAGCACTTAGATATTCTCAACAATGTACTTGATAGAAACATCAACCAACAATTCAATCACAAAGATTCTCATCATCAAG
Source organism: Nicotiana undulata (assembly GCA_005239495.1). Classification (NCBI taxonomy): domain Eukaryota; kingdom Viridiplantae; phylum Streptophyta; class Magnoliopsida; order Solanales; family Solanaceae; genus Nicotiana; species Nicotiana undulata. The sequence goes on along the minus strand of ML264986.1, from coordinate 9,260 downwards.
GATATTCATTCGTAACAACCAAATAACCATATGAAATCAAGGCCACAGAAATCTTTACCAAATAATGAGTCATATACAGTTTGCCATCAACATATAGCTCAATTAGTTAAATCCACGTTTCCTTTCCATTATTTACTACACAACATTTAGCACTTAGATACATTCAACAATTGGATTCGTTATCATTTCTTTTGTTTGGTAGCACATCCTTTCATACCGATGTATTCAATAGTTAACGAGTTTTGCACATGGTAGAGTAAGCACAAGGAATCACCATTTTCACAATCTCATATAGCATAGTGGCATGGAAATCAACTAGGACAATCATAGAATAGAATACGTCTCAACACATTAGAATAATCAATTCACATATGCTCAAGCAAGAAACTCATACCAAATGCTCGGACACCAACAAGGTGACTCTTCAAAGATTAAAGTTAGCCATACATAACTCAAAGAGCTTTTTCTTAAGTTTATACAATACACCATCACCTCTAGCCATAACAATCTATAAGGATATATCGGAAATCGATTAATAATTAGGGAAATTACCCATGGTGTAACTCTCTTAGGAATTTCATCAGACACCTAACATGTTGTTACACCCCGCGAGTTTGAGCGCCACATTTCTTAACACTAAGACTTATTATATTCATTTTTTTAACGTTGGTATGTTTTTAAAAGAGTTAATATAAAAGTTTTAAGTTCTCATGTGAAGTCAATGTTAAGAATTTTGAGATTATAATTGAACAAGAAGTGTTAGTTACAAGTTGGATTGACGGACTAGCGATTTTTATGGCAATGCTTGAGAAGCTTGATTTTATTTCCTTGTTTGATTTTTTTTAATGGTAGGTTTACTCTGAGAGAGTCTCAATTGTTTGGGAATGTGATATAACAAATATTCTCCCTTTTTGTACTCTGAAACAACTCAAACATTTTGAGGAAATATGTTTGCTTCCTTATTATTTTATACTATTGCTATAGGAATATCTATTACTTTATAAATAAATAAAAAAGAACGCGAACCATAATGAAAATTTAATGTCTCACATTAAAATATTCTGTGTCTAATATTGTCTTTTAGATTCTGTTTTAATTAGTTAAGTAATCATACATGTCAGTTTATGACCTTAAGAAATTGAATCAAATCAAATATTTAAGTATATCCATTTATACACTTATATGACTATATGTACTTATTTTATGGAGATGTCTTATATATTTTAGGCCATTGACGTATTTGTGGTGCACATGAGTTTTCTATTCTTCTATATTGTAATTAGTTAGGAGTGATTTGCTTATTGCGCTAATTATTAAGGTTGGACAAGTTTGATCTGTGAAAGCGATTAATTTTTACATCTCATGCATAGTTAAATTTGGTGCAGATTTATGTATCAATATAATAGCTTAATAAACGTTTTTAGTAATTACTAAACAAATGATGATATATGTGAAATTATGTCTTTAATTTTAGTAAAATGGAATAAGATGAATTTGTACTTCATGCAAAAAAAAAAAAAAGATAAATAAAAGAAGGTTATCTTATTTTTTACCATTTAAGAATTAAGCATACGAAAATTTGTACTCTTTATACGAGATTAGGAAAATTAGAAGTTAAGAAAATATATGTATTTTTACATGGATATTTTAATAAAATACTAATGTATGTATTAATTTATATGGTACCGCATGACCACAATAGAAAAGTATATTATAGTAAGGTGTATAAAGTGTATTAAAAGTAAGTAATATTTTAAGTAAACTGAGAGAATTCTTAATTATACGAATCATTGGTTAATTACCGAGTAACGGGACACTACCTAATTACCTAATAATTGGATAAATATTAAAAAGTTTCTACCCCACCCCCACGCGACAGCAAACCACTACTAAGACCTATGACTCTTAGTCATATTGCCTTATGTGGACACTTACGTGTAACTAGTGTAAGACATCATAAATTTGGTCCCAAAGTGCAAGAAGTAACTTGCTTAAACTATTACTCATCTTCTATTTTCTTTTCTTCCTTCTCAGAAGTATTAGATTCAACAATTTCTGTTATTGAAAATATTGTGACACCGAGATCCTTATAGCTTTTCACATTTTAAAGAAATACCAAAGATGATGGTTTTGAGATCTATATTTGGTTAAATGGAACAAAAAGCACAACTTTTTGTGGCTAACATAAAATCAAGAATACGGATATGGATTTGTCTCTATTGAAGTCTTTAAAATTAAAGTAGATTTCTTGTGTATTTCCAAGAATCTATATGAAATGCCTATCCCCATATCTCACCCATTTTCAGGGGGGCTTCAAGATAAATGAAGAATCTGGCTAGCATGCTTTCTCTAGTATTGCAAATTTATTATTTTTAAAAGTATGTTCTAAATAACGAAAGAGGTTGTTTAGACGAACATGTCAAAGTAAGAAAGATTAAACAATATCTCAATGTGTAGTTAAGTGAAAATTATACTAGAAGGGTCTAAAATATTGTATATCTGTCATTCTTAATATGATAAAGTTAATTTGAAGTCAATTTAAGGATTTTATTATCAAAGACAACTGTGAGGCATGATCCTTGCTACATAATGAAATTTTAACCTGTTCAATTTTATTGATGTCTTCCTGATTTTTGGGAAAAGGAGCATTAGGAGAGGAAAATATGATTTTTGAATGGTATTTATGTGAACTACTAGTGCCTTTTTATGCTTTTATATATGACTAAGTGATCAACTCTCAAGTAAACAATCTAAAGCAGATATGGTTTAATTTTAAGATATAAGATGTGATGGAAACACTAATTTTTATCTTTCTCTTCGAGTTCTTGTCTGAGCATTTCAGAATACTACCTTTTGAAATAGATTAATAGTTGTCCACATTTCCTTTTTCTACTCAGTTGGATACTACCTAATTCTTTTCTTGGACAAATAGCCAAATGTTTGTTCACACTTTATAAAGGTTTGCAATGGTTGTTATGTTAAATCATCTTATTGGATTTTACTGGAAGATTAATAGATTAACTAATGGATAATTATTGTTATGGCCATCAATTCATGTGCAGTAGCTAGAATGACTAAGCATTATAAGTTAAGTATGAGGTGGAATTTTTGAAGTTAACTTCTTTATTAAGTGTATTCATGTTAGGGGGCTACACCCTATTATGTGGAGTCCAAATTCATTATTTAACTAAATTTAGTTATTCATATTTCTTAACAGAACTAGTTTTCAGCAGCACCACATAAATATTTGATGAGTGATGTACTCCATTTTAAAGGAGATAGAGGGAATTTATCTTTTAAATGACACAAAGGTCTTTGATAGAGTCTAGTGGAGTGTAACGACCCAGCTAGTCGTTTTGTGTGTTGGGACTCTGTTCCCGTGAATGAATCTTCCCATAGCGACTACTCGTGCCTTATGACTTGTGTGGGCATGTAGTTCAAGATTCGGAAGTGATTTGGCCAGTTCAGGAATACTTGGTTCCTGAAGGCTAGCCTATTTGGCTACTTTTGGTTCCGAGCAGCATTTTAAGCAAACGACCTCGAAATCGAGTTCTGACAGCTCCAGCAGCTCCAGATAATGATTTTGGACTTGGGAGTGTGTTCGCCTCGGGTTTTGATGATCCGGGAGTATTTCGGCACCTGAATTGGAATTCAGGATTTCATAAGATTTGGAATTTAGCCTGTAATTTGACCTCGTGATATCATGGTCCGAATGGAATTCCGGAACTGGAAATAGTTCCGTATAGTCATTTATGACTTGTCTGCAAAATTTGAGGTCATTCCGAGCAGTATAGACCCGTTCGGCGTATTGATGAGCTATTTGATTTTTTCTTGAAATCCTAAGTTTGATCTAAGGGGTTTTGGAGAGTGATTCTTGGGTTGAATGATGTTTTTAGTGTTCTGGGAGCTCGAGCGAGTCCGTCATGTGATTTGGGACTCATTGGTATAATTTGCCGAGGGCTCGGGTGGGCCCAGGGGGTCTCCCGGACCCCGAACGAGGTCAAAAACCAGCAAAACTCATAGCTGGTGGGAATTTACTGGTGTGACCGCACTTGCGGTCCATGAGCCGCAGGCGCGAGGTTCGCACCAACGGAAATTCCTTCGCAGGTGTGGCTCCAGCCGCAGGGGCGATCCTCTTCTCGGAGGCGCGGCTCCGCAGGCGCGGACAAAAGCCCGCAGGTGCGACCTTCCCTTGGGGCCCAGGCCATCGCAGGTGCGGCCAATTTCCCGCAGGTGCGAGTCCACACATGCGATCCAAAGTCCGCAGGTGCGAGAAATCCCCCAGTGCCTAGGCCTTTTTCCGCAGGCGCGACCCTTTATTCCGCAGGTGCGAGTCCGCACCTGCGATCCAAAGGTCGCAGGTGCGGAAACTGCTGGGCAGTCCTATTAAAAAGCCCAAGTCGTGAATTCTTTCCCAAAAATCATATTTCCTCCATTGTTGACGACCCCAAGAGCTCCAGAACGGGTATTTCGTCCTAGAAACTCAGGTAAGTGATTCCGTAACCCTTCGCATGTCAATTTCTTCCATTCTTTGGGAATTTCATCTTCCGAATTCATAAAAGTTTATAAGAAATTGTTGGGGAGAATAGAGGGTTTTGAGGAAAAATGTGAATTCTGATTTTTGGGCCATTGAGGGATGATTAATTGAGTTAATCTTGATCCTTAGGCGACGTATATCGCGTTCCTTCAAGAAATATACTTTTCCGGACGCCGAGGCTCGGAATTGAATTTGCCAAGTATGTCAAGGATGTGTTTTTAAGGGAAATCCTTAATAGTTCCTCCTCGAATCTTCCTAAATTTATATAATTATGTGCTTTTGGCTAGTTGCGAGCCATCGAGGGTGATTCGGAGGATTCGTGCGTC
>ML264985.1:28131-39996 GCA_005239495.1 Nicotiana undulata | reverse complement strand
GTTTCATGACGTGGAAAAGTTATTGAGTTACTTGTTTCAGTCGAGGCTTACACTGTTGAAATTCCATTTCTGATGCGAGGTTGGTTATAGCATAGACCCTCGTCGGGCATTGTTGAGTTTGTAATTGATGTTTTCTCCTTGACGGGACAATAGAATTGTATTGAATATTTCCATGCACTTGAGACTTCGTAATGTTGACTTTCACATTATTGTTGCTTTGTTTTATTATTTGTCGCACGAGGGGACATGCCGTGCTTACTATTTGTTACTTATATGCACGAGGGGACATTCCGTGCCGAGTGATTGTGAGGTTATGCACGAGGGGACATGCCGTGCTTACTATTTGTTACTTATATGCACGAGGGGACATTCCGTGCCGAGTGATTGTGAGGTTATGCACGAGGGGACATGCCGTGCTTACTATTTGTTACTTATATGCACGAGGGGACATTCCGTGCCGAGTGATTGTGAGGTTATGCACGAGGGGACATGCCGTGCTTACTATTTGTTACTTATATGCACGAGGGGACATTCCGTGCCGAGTGATTGTGAGGTTATGCACGAGGGGACATGCCGTGCCTTTTGCCGTTCATTGTCTGTTGAGAAGTTAAATTCCTGCCTTTTTTTTTTACATTTCAGTTACTACCCTGTTCTACCGTGCTAGCATTTGTTGTCCCTTTTACCCCCAACATGTATTCCCCGTATCTGTCTTCCTTGCTTATTTCTGTCGTCATTTTTCCTGTTATTATATAAAATTGCACAGGTACACAAGTTGTTGTTGGTCTTAGCCTCGTCACTACTTCGCCGAGGTTAGGCTCGACACTTACTCAGTACATGGGGTCGGTTGTACTGATGCTACACCTGCACTTCTTTATGTTGTGCAGACTACGCAGCCGGACCCGGTGATCACTGACGGTCGGAGCATCTCATCAGTTCATACAGGAGACATCGAGTTAGACCCACAGACGTTCGTGGGCCTTGGCGTCACCTTCTACTTTTAACTTTCAGCTCTGTCTTATTCTATATTTCCAAGACAGTCCTATGTACTTTTTTCGGACCTTTGTTTTTAGTAATCTCTTAGACAGTTCGTGAGTATGTGCCACCAGTTCTGGGGTTTGTATATGGGTTTTATTTCGAAATTGCTATGTTATATTTTGGTTATTTGTTAAATTTCACATTGTGGGTCATCGATGCCTTAGTTAACTTTCTCGTTTAGTTGTTAGTGAGTTTTATGTATTCCAAACGTTGGCTCGTCTAGCGGGTTCACCGTTAGTCGCAGTCATGGCCTGAAGGTGGGATTTCGGGTCGTGACAGGATTGGTGTAATTACTCCCAGCTCCATCGGGAGTAAATTTGAAATTTCTGAAGTCCCCAACTGACAACTTAGGGGCATCTAAAAAATGTACATATTTATGCGGCTAAGTACTTAGTTTTTTACTTAGCCTCTTTTATATTAATACAATGCTTTTTTGAGACTTTTGTGAATTTTGAGCATTACTCTTTACTCAAGTCTTTCGCTTTTGCTTTCGTGAGGTTTTTGTTCGTACCTCTTAGCTTTCTTTGCATATAGATGTGTGCTTTACTTTGAACCCTTTTATGACGGGTGTAGTATAAGCTTTAGCCTTTATAAGAGGCTTTGTTTGTGAATTAGGGCCCTTTTAATTTAATGTTTTAATGAAGAAGACGTCTCAACTTCATTGAAAATGCAATAGAGTAATAGGAATTTTCCACATGTTTTAAGAATGTTTTTGTGAGAGGTTTTTGCTTGAACTTTCACAACATTTTACATGTGTTACGTTTGTCATCTAAAACTCATGTTGCAACTGTTTTGTTTTAACAGATTTAATAATCACTTGTATTTCGTAACTGTTTTTAGTAGATAACAGTTTTTTCGAGTTAATACAAGGAAGTAACTGTTTTTCATTAGTAACAGTTTTCGTAAGTATTGGGTTTTTTCCCATGACTGTTTTATTTGCAACAGTTGTAAGTACGAGAGAAATGTATTGTAATCCATAATTGTTTTTAGATGTAACAGTTTTGAGAATATATACAAGGGTTTTGATCTTTCATCCGTAACTGTTTTAAATAATAGTTTTCTATTTGTGTACAAAGATTTTATAACTGTTTTGATTACAACAGTTTTGGCTAAGTACAACGATGATGATCTTCTATCCCTAACTGTTTTAGATGTAACAGTTTTTGTATAAGAGATGTACATTTCTTCTTCGTAGCTAATAGTTTGCCTTCTAACCTGAACATGGTTCGAGGGTTTTCAGAGTAGGCTTTCGCAATTCTCGTGCCGGAGTCTTCAGTTCTTTTGCTCCTGTCACTTGACTTGTTGGGTGAATGGTTTTTTAGGCTCGAGCATTTTGACTTATGGTAGTCTTTGATTCTTCTTGGCCTTCCATATTATATAGTCCCCCAAGTGTTTGAGCGTTGAAGAATGAGATCTCGAGCACTTGATTATTCCTTCCTTGTGGTCCTTTCCCTGAAAAAGGAAAACATTCCGGACTCGAAGGTATATACCTTTTTTAGATGATGACTGCTTAACCCTTTAAAATATCCATCAGAAAGTGTAACCCTAGACCGGGAATTATGTTATTTCCTCGCGTCTTTGCAGGTCTAATGTCATCATCTGGTGATGAGTTAGCTTTTTGCCTATCATCTAAAAAAGTTAGTAATATTTTTATTTATTCCAAAATAAAATCCAACATGGGGTACCTGACCGGGGTACCTCTTTTCCTCAGAAATAGTACTTCTTTAGGTGGATGGCGTTCCAACTTGTTGGTAGAATCCTGTCGTCCATGGCTTCCAACTCGTACGTGCCTTTGCCTGCTATGCCTCAGACCTTATAGGGACCTTCCCAGTTTGGATTTAGTTTACCAGTTCCTGCTTCCTTTGTTGACTGGAAGACCTTTTTAAGTACAAAGTCCCCAATTTTGAAATACCTGAGGTGAGCTTTGCGGTTGTAGTATCGTTCTATGATTTGCTTTTGAGCTGCCATCCGTATTAAGGCTGCATCTCTTAGCGACTCGAGCAAGTCTAGATTGGTTTAGAGTTCAATATCATTCGTTTGTTCCGTAGTTGTCGTTACTCTAAGACTTGGTTCGCCAATTTCCATAGGTATTAATGCTTCAGAGCCATAAACGAGTGCGAAAGAACTTTCTCCCGTAACTGTTTTTGATGTAGTCCTGTATGCCCATAACACCACTGGTAATTCGTTGGGCCAATTGCCTTTGGCTCTGTCTAACCGTTTCTTTATATTGTTGACGCAATTTCCTCATCTTCATGTTCCTGTCTCTCAGAAAGAATGTTAGTTTCATCAAAAACAACATGCACACTTTCTTCTACACACATAGTTCTTTTGTTATAAACCTTATAGGCCTTACTATGTGAGGAATATTCCCAAGAATACTCCCTAATCACTTTTGGGATCAAACTTACCTGGGGAGTCCTTGCCATTATTGTGCACAAAGCACTTACAGCCAAAAGCCCTAAGATGGGATATATTGGGCTTTCTCCCTTTAAGTAACTCATAGGGAGTCTTCTCTACAAATGGTCTAGTCATGCACCTATTTATGATGTAGCATGCAGTGTTTATTGCTTCTGCCCAGAAGCTATGAGGTAGTTTACTAGAAAGAAGCATGATTCTAGCCATATCTTCAAGAGTTCTGTTCTTTCTTTCAACAATTTCATTTTGTTGTGGAGTTCTAGGGGCAGAAAAGTCATAATTTATGCCATGTTCATCACAAAATTCAACAAACTTTGCATTTTCAAATTCAGTGTCATGATCAGATCTTATTGATGCAAGTTGATTTCCTAATTGTTTATGTGTTCTTCTAACAAAAGAAGTAAACATATCAAATGCTTCATCTTTAAATGTTAGGAATAATGTCCAGGTAAATCTAGAGAAGTCATCAACAAGCACCATTACATATCTCTTACCACCTCTGCTCAGTGTTCTCATAGGACCACATAGATCCATATGAACCAGTCCCAACGTCCTGGTGATACTTACCATTTTTTGCTTTTGAAAGAGGGCCATACATTGCCAGACTTCTTTCCTTCTTGGGAGCATCCATCTTCATTGTCTACCTTCTAAGTTCATAAGCAGTGAGATTTCCAATTAGTTAATCCAATCTAAGGGTTGCCATGTTTTTGGATTCCTGAATAGCAGTGATCTTACTTTCCCAAGAGATTGGCAAAACCCTTGTCAAAAGTTTCTCAACCCTGTCTTCTTCAAGAATCACCCTTCCAAGAGACTTGAGTTCATTGGTCAATGTAGTGAACCTTGTATACATCTCTTGGATGGTCTCTCCTTCCTTCATGGTGAAATTCTCATATTGAGAATATAGTAGAGTTCCTCTTGACCTCTTCACTTGAGGTGTTCCTTCATGATCCACTTGCAACGTATCCCAAATTTCTTTGGCTGTGGTGCAGCTCTGAATTCTACTATACTCATCTGGACCAAGTCCACACACTAGCCACTTCTTGGCCTTAGCATTTTTCTCCAATTTTTTTAAGTCTTCAGCAGTGCGATCAGCTCTTGTTTTTGGCACGTCTGTTCATTCAGCAGTCTTTTTCATGGTAGCCAAAGGACCATCAGTGACTATGTCCCATAATTCATAGTCTTCTCCAATTAAGTGATCCTTCATCCTATTCTTCCACCAGGAGTAGTACAGGCTTTTGAAGAGTGGTGGCCTAGCAGTTGAGTGTCCTTCCCAGTTTTCAGGTGGTGCACTCATCTTGATCTTCTCCTAAGGTGTTAGCCTCATCAAGGATAACCCGCTACNTACAGTTTGCGGAATAATAATTGCAGAAATAAAAGAACACAACAATTTTACGTGGAAAACACCTGGCTCAAAAGGTGAAAAAACCACGACCTACTTCGCAGTAGGATTTTTCCAAACTCTTCACTAAATCAGTGAGTCAAACATCATTTACAAAATAAACTCTTTTGTAAACCTAAGGACTAACTCTAATCCCCTTGTGGCAAACTAGCCTCTAGTTATTTGCGACAAGCTCCAAGTTAACTCTAACTTGAATACTCAGTACCTATTAAAAAAATTTCTAGATAAAGCTGAAAGATACAATTTATAAACACCTACTACAAATAAACTAGACTAAAAGATAACAGATGGAACTGGTTCTTCTAGCTGGTTCAAGTAGCTTCTGAGTTGCACAGGAATTCTCACACGAACTACTTGCAAAATTGCTTTGGTAATTTTGCTCTCAATTCTTGTTTTGCTTCTATGTTTGTGCGTACTGTTTAGTAAGAACACTTGACAATATATAGGATCAGTAGTCAAAGAGATATTCTAGAGTTCTGATGCAACTCTTCCTTGGTGGAAGAGTTCTATGTGATTTCAACTCCTTAGATCCGCTTTTATCTTGATTATGTCCTTACTAAATAAGGATTCCATCTCCCTGTCAATTTACAATCTTTTCGATCAGGAGATATCTCTTCAGATCACTGATTGTGTTTATCTTATGTGTGTGATCTCCTCACGTGCCATTAACTTTGTGTGTCTATGTCTCCAGTGATGGACCTGGTTCAACTCTGAGTTCATTTGTCAATCTTCAAAATCATTCAGCTTCTTGACCCAACACTACTACATGCTTCTTGATCATCAAATACATCAAGGAGATGCATATCATTCTATGTTCAAGAAATACGCTGCTAAAGCCCTTGAATTACGATAACAAATCGGATGAAAGAATCAAGGAATAAACAGAATTATACCCGCAACGTTTATCAATAAAATTATATTTTTTCATATTTATATTATGGTTGTAATTTATTTTTGTATCATAAATAATTTGTTGCAATCAAATTAGATTTATAGACAATAAATTGCTTCAAGAAAATAATCGAAATAAAAAATATATTGCAACGTTTGTAGTATTTTATTTCAAATAGTTTGAGTGTTGCAATAAATATGATTCTTCCGATTCTTCTTTCTTGCAGTAAATAAATCCAAGGGCTTTTGAGCTTGATCTTGGATCTATAGTTGTTGTCACGAATGATGAACTAGCACGAACTTTGATTTGAACTCGTACTCCTTGAATAGTTCTTCGTTCTTGATCTCGAATTTGAATTCTTGAACTTGAACTTGATTGCTTGAAATTTGTAGAGAAATTTTCGGCGTTTGATCTACGAGCTCTCTCTTTCCTCTTGTTATAACTTCTGGTGTCTATTCTGGATTATGAAAAGCCCTATTTATAGTTGTGGGAGGAAAGAGTTATGATAAGAACACACTCTTTCCGATCAATCAAATTGAAGTGTGACAAAGCCGCATTTGATTGGCCAAAATATGTCACTTGCACACCTGGCGCACTTTCACTGGCCTTTTAATTTGACTTTGCATGCCTTGTCATTTTGACACGTGGCACGATCCTATTGACTCTTTTGTTTATCTTGGCGTGCCACATCATTTGACACGTGGCACCAAACTTGACCTCTAGGAAGATGGTATCTTGTGCTTAACGAAGTGGACTTATCATTTGTTGCTCAAATAAATGGGCTAGCCCAGTGGATTAAGACTTATTTATTTAATCCACATATATTGGACTTATATAAATGGTCTAATTATATTAGCCCATGATATGTATTTAGACTCAAAAGAAATTTAATTTAAGATTAAATCCAAATTTCTTATTGATTTAAATCTAATAAAAAATTTCTTGTCTATAAATGTCCCCTACATCAAGATTTGTTGAGGTGTAAGCTTGTCAAAATCGAATCTAGCCTTGACGTACGGATTAACTCAGACATATTCCTTTGGATGATAGCTCAGATAAAAAGCATCAACTTTTACGCACTTGAATTATCTCAAAGCAGGACTATTGGACTATGAAATTCATCAAATATTACTTTTAAAGTAGCATTTTAATTAATTCATAAATACAACAAAATGGTTCCATTTGCCCATTAGTGGACGTGCGGGTCCTTTCCACGATCACTTTCTTTGCAATTAAATTTGCATTGTAATCCATGCCAAGTTAAACCGATCACACATGTATTGAATTTTGAGCCTTCTAGCATCCATTTGGAGTATATCTCATTCATTAATTCCATACCAAATAAGGACATATGGATTAATTTCTAGCAAATGTATAAAGAGTCAGAACTTACTTTGAGTTATGTTCACTTACTTTTACCTGAGTTTTTTGCACCTCGAATCGGTATAGTAGAATCTCACGGGAACTCTAATAGCTTTGGTAGCTTTTGCTTGGCATAGAATAACTAAATCACCGCCTCATAGTGACCATTTCCAAATAAACGAATAATTCTTGAAATCTAAATCCTTTTTGGAGTTCGATTACGACCATCCCACATCGGTATTTATTTTTTCACAACCACCTTGAGGAATCTATAAATAGCCTCATATTTTCCAGTCATGAACATCATTAATACATAAAGTTTGTCATTTGCTTAGTTCTCTTTGGAATAATCTATGAATATTAACATAACAACCAAAGTTTGTACATGCTAAAAGGCATCTAGTATACGTATAATCAGTACTACTAGACCCAAGGACACAAACAAAATACTATACACTTGCTCTAACTACAAAATCGATTAACTAACATTCGACAGTTTCTTGCCTTCCTTGAACCTATTTGTATGCTGATCCTTGCTGGAAGTTCCTTCTGAATCTGGCCACCACAAAACTCAGTGGTCAAACTATCTAAAGATCCTCCAATTCTTGGCTTGCCAGGTGTAGTAGATCATAGCGCCAAGAATAGCTGCTGCAACTTCCTTATGAAACTGCCTCCGATGCCTTCCGATAATCCACTGTGATGTCTCAGTTACATTCTTTGGGGGGATAGTGATACTAGACCAAATTACTAGAGCATCTCTTAAACTGGTAATCCATTATATTGGCACTCTGCAAATAGGTGCAGATGTGATTCCAAAATATTTAGATCATATAGACAACACGCAGTATCTCCTGAGACAGGGATATGCAGCTTCATCAGTCTTTGGTCAGTAATTTTTGTTGATTTGCTAACCAAAATATAACACGCTGCCTTGGCATCATAAGCCCATTCCGAATCAGCTCTACCTCTCTCAACATTGTCCTCAAGTCAGCCATAGCAATGTAATCTCGACCAGTTTCCCGAGGCGTTGGAAATTCAGGCCGGCTCAGAGAAACACTCTCGCCCTATTGAGAGTCTCTTCCATTCTCTCTTCACCAGACGAGCTTCCGATAATAATTTGAGTTCTCGTGCCTGTCCTGGTCTCTGATAGAGATCCGAGAATTTTAGTAGTTTCCGCGAATGAGAAAAGAGGCATTCGTCAGCGTAGGAAGGCCAACCGAGCAAAGCTCTTTCTTTTTTTTGGCCGTGCCGTTCAATCTAAACGTTGGGAACGACTGAAAGTGGCTGCTTCTAAACCCTATGGTTCACATTGATTACCCTTAGAATTCAGGTTGGGTAGTGGTGGCCGTTGGGTCACCTATTTTGAGTTATGGACACACAAGGCCAAAACATCTGTGACGGGCGCGCGACCCATCAACCTTGTAGCTAGATCAAGAAAGAACCTTTGGATCGAGATTCACAACTATGGATTCCAATTATTCTTTTTTTATTTTTGCTTTCATCGAATATGATCTACTACTCTTATTTGTTACTCGACCATTAACTTCTTCTTTTAAAAAAAGGATTCCAACAACAAAACTCCTTTCACAACTATGAAAGAAAAATTTCTATATCTCGCATCTAGGGAATATAAGAATCTCTTTCGTTGAATTGAAAGAATTTTCTATTGAATGGAAGATTATTTTACATCAACAAGTAAAGGAAAAAAATAAATTACCGACCCGGCACCGACCGGCTGAGACTCTCGCGCAGTAGGAGCGGACTGAGTCAATATTCGTCTACGAGAGACGCACTCGATGGGTCCCACAGACTTCTTCCCCGAAGGTCAATCCGTAGTTCATGTCCCTAGGAAAAGTGGAAGGAGTTAGGAGGTGGCATAGGTAAAAGGGAACGCGGAGGCAATCCCCCCATCTTGTTCTCTTTTTCTCCTTGAGTCGGATGAATCGAGGGTTCCAAACCTTTCAAAAGTGATAGGTATGTGTTGTTTCTTGGCACTCTCTTAGACTGTCTAGACGAAGAGTTCCCCGTAGTCCATTTCATTGGCAACTGAAATAGATCTAAACGGATTGCGCGGTACCCCGGACCGAAGAAATTGAAAAATGAATTGAAAAGCGGACAAAAAAGGCTGTTCCAATAGCGTTACGTAGGCTTAGCCCCTCTCTCTAACTAAGGAATCAATCCAGGGATGCTTGGGACTGTGTCCTCTCCCGGCCCAGTAGTTCCGCAACTAATACCGTGGTTGTTGCCAACGGGGATCAGCGCGGGAGTCTCAGCCGGTCGGTGTCGGGTCGGTCCCTAGGGCACTATTCGTATATAAAAGAAATTGATTCATCATCTGTAACATCTATCCATCCCGCAATTTCAATCAACCGATTCATTGAGTAACTCTTGCCCCACTGTACATATGTGCCATTTTTTCCTATACGCATTCAACTTCTTCCAATACCAACTACAATCCGCAGGTGGGTTATAAGCCATATGTCCATACATATCTTCATATATACACCATGCACCCATTTGACCCATATCACATCTTTTTTTTTGTTGTTACCAATAGCCATTATAGCTTACCTATGGAAGCCACATTCCGTTGCTTGCAACATTTGATATTAAGCCCTCCAAATTTCTTAGGTTTACAGACTTTTTCCCATGCAACCAAAGATATTTTCCTGCTATCTTCAGTGCTCACCAATAAGTAATTCTTACACTTCCTATCAATTGCTTTAGATACACTTTGAGGAAGAATAAAAACAGATCCCCAAAAGTTATACACAGAGAAAAGCACATCATTAATGACCTGCATTCTGCCAGCATAGGAGAGTTATTTAGAGTATCCAGTGTTGATGCTCATTGTGGTCTTCTCCACTAACCGATGGTATTCAACTTTACTTCACTTCGTTGAAGATAAGGGGAGTCCAAGGTGCCTCATATGTAATGAGCAAAGAGAGAAACCAGTGTAGTCCATAATTCTAATTCAGTTCTTCTTCAACCCCAGCCAAAAAGATATGTGATTTGTCCAGATTAGCCACTAAACCTGAGACTGCACTAAAATGATAAATAACTTCCATGATTCTATGTATAGACTTAATGTTGCCTTTGCAAAACAACATGAAGTAATATGCAAAAAATAAGTTGAGTAAGCTTAATGCTTTTACACATGGGATGATACTGAAAGTCAGGCAGATCAGACATTCTCCTCAGAACTCTTGACAGATATTTCATAACCAACACAAAGAGAAGAGGAGACATAGGGTCTCCTTGTCTGAGGCTCTCTTTCCTTCAAAATAACCATATCCTTCTCCATTAACCTTGATAGTGAATGATATCGATGTTACACAGACCATAATAAGTTGTATAAATGGTATAGGGAATCCATATAATCCCAGCTAACCATATTATAAGCCTTATTAAGTTCAATTTTCATTAGACACCTAGGTGTAGTCTTCCTATTATAGTGTCTCAACAAATCATGACATATAAGTACATTGTGTATGAGAGACCTCCCTTCAATGAATGATGCTTGGTTGTCAGCAACCAATAAAGAAATTTCTTCCTTGAGTCTCTTGCTGATGACTTTTGAAATGCATTTGTAAATAACATTACAACATGATATAGGTCTAAACTGACTAGCTAGTTGAGGTTTCTCTACCTTTGGAATCAGGGCAATACTTGTAGAATTGATCCATGTTAGGAGTTGGCCATTGTCAAAAATTTCAAGGATTTAAGTAGTCACTTTCTCCCCTATAATGGACCATGATGCCTTGTAAAACCCACTACCATATTTATCCAGCCCTGGACTTTTAGTCTCCTCAATACTAAACATTACTTCTTTGATTTCATCAGATGTGTATGGCCTGACCAACTTCAAATGTTGTGATGTAGTGAAAGTATGTCCATTCTTCATAAAGCTATGAAAGGCTAAGAACTGCTACTCCCTTTTGTCCCTAGTAATTCCTGATAATACTCAACAAACATATCGGTTATCTCTTGTTATTCTGTTACCATTCTACCAAGCTTGTATGTCAACTGAATAACAGCTTGTTGCAATTTTCTATGTTTGATCACAAAAAAAAAGTATTTGTTATTATCATCACCCAGTTTAAGCCATGTGACTTTACTTCTTTGTTGGAGGTAATTCTCAGCAACATAGGATGACATTTTGAACCTCTAAAAGAGATCCTTCTCTTCTTGTTATATCCTTTTATCGAAAGAATCACCATGCAACACTGCTTGTACCTTTTCAAGAGCCATTTTATCTTCACATGCCCTTGCTATAATATCACTAAAATTCCTCCTTCTGATGTTTTTAAATCTAAACTTCAACAATTTCAGCTTCTTTAAAACTTGATACATACTACACCCCTGGATTGGTTGCCACTGTCCTTCCTTCGCCACCTCTAAGGAATCTGGATGTGATGTCCACACATTACAAAACTTGAAAGCGGACTTGTTCTTGCTTTGTGCATTGTATGGAGTGAATTTCAAAGGGCAGTGATCACTAATATTTTATGGTAGGTATTGTGCTCGATAACTATTATTTAGCCATGTTGAGTTGATGAAGGCCCAATCAATTTTTGACATGATCCTGCTATCCCCATGTCTATCATTCCAAGTGTACCTACTACTAGTTGTGGGGAATTCAAGTAATCCATAATTTTCAATGCACCTATGAAAATCAGAAAGCTCCATAGTAACAGGTGTACCGCCTATCCTATCTTCAAAATTTAAAACAGAGTTAAAATCCTCCCCCCCCCCCCCCCCC
>ML264985.1:0-28108 GCA_005239495.1 Nicotiana undulata | reverse complement strand
TATTTTTAAAAAAAAGTGGTGCCCCTTTTCTTAAACACAAATTGAAGTGTTAAAAAAAGAAGGGTTTAAAACCCCCCCCCCCCCCCCCCCAACTATCCAAGGCTTTGTCATTCCAGTAGTCACTCCTTCCAAATAACTCCATAGACTCCTCCTCTCCTTTTTTTTGAGGACACACAAAAGTTATTATATAAGTAGTTTGAAAACTCACATGATTTACTTGATATTCGACTGCCTGCACACACATAGTCACTAAGTCAACTTTGAAACACTCAAGTCTCCAAGTCACCGAAACTCTCCCATTATAATGTTCTGCTAAGTTTGTGATGTACCCCCAACCACGAAAAAGCTTGGTGGCTAGTTGATCCACCTTGTTTGCCTTTATTTTAGTTTCCAACATTCCTATCAAATCAATATCCTCTTTATTACAAAGTAGTTTAATCTCCTTTTGTTTGTTAGGAGAATTCATGCCCCTAACATTCTAACACATGGAATTATCCATGTTCAGTGGTAGAGTTAGGCTTCCCTCCCACATTCACACCATCCCTGTTTTTTTTAATGCACATTCTTGTGTTTATCCCCATCATCTTGCACCAGTATCTAGAAAATTATGGCCTTCTTTAGCTAGCCCCTTACTATCATTCTATTGTTGGTTGTTTGTATGTTTGGAAATGTGTTGAGGTGTGACCCATCCATCCTTCCCCTGTATCTCTTTGCTCTGATCAGTCTTGGAGGTTTAGGTGTGGTTTTCCCCTGGCACATTACTTGCAAAGACTTCACTCGTAGTAGCTTGTGCATTGCAATCTTTTGCTTGCACCTTAGGAGTAGGCTGTCGCACTTTCTTTGCTCTGCATACTTGTTTATCATGACCATACTTTTTGCAGATTTTACAAAGTATGGGCTTACAATAATATTGCACCTTTTGTTCCATAAGTAATCCACTTTTATTTTTGAAATGCACTTTGTCAAGAAGATGTGTATCCATTTCAACTTCGATGAGTAGTCTAGCAAAACTTGATCCCATTTTCTTCTCAATGGGGCTATCAACCATCAATAGCTTGCCTATTAAGCTTCCTATCTTACTCAAACCTTTTGGTCTCTAATATTTAAAATTCAGCCTTGTCAAGTTAACCCAAATAGGGACAGTCGATAACTCTTCTCGTGTAAACTCCATATCTAGATGCCAAGACTTCACAATGAAAGGTTTATTCTCAAAATGGTAGATTCCTCCCTATAACACCTCATTTTTACCTACTTCGGTATCAAACCTTACTAGGACTATGCCATTTTTTTATATAGATACTTTACTAATTCCATGCTTCCCCCACAGTCATCGAACATACCCATTCAAAATCGTGAAGGGAGGGTGAGCCCCTAACACATAGCAAACTACAACAGATTTCCAGTACTCCAATTAAGAACATATATCCTCTGTGTCAATTTCATAAACAGGTGCTGCCTCATGGATTTCAGGAGCTACATATTCAGTTTAAAACCAACATTCGTTACCTTAGCAATGTCAAAATAATCCCATATAGATCCTTTTGAATTGAGCTCTAGTGAAGACTCAACTTCATCTGTTCAAACAAGTTCAACTTTCTGTTCAAACAACTTGATCAAAATCTTTCAATCTCCAAAATTCATAACCATGTCTTCCACACCACCTCCTTCTATGTCCTCCTCAACCACTCCAGAATACAGTATCACGCTTGAAGATATTGGTTCAAACTCTCCTAATCCATCTCAATCAAATTCCTCCACCCAATCTCAATCAAGTTCTTCCACTCCTCAAAACAACCATGTTCTAGCACCTATTCCTTATCCCCAAATCTCCCTTGTTATACCACCAAGCCTTACTCCAGAACCCAGTAAAAGGCGAGTGAAAATGCTAGCCATAAAGATTGTGGCTTCTGGCTCCCTTGCTCGTAAATTGAATGCCAAGCTTCAAGCGAGCCAGGCCCAAGAATCTGAAAACTCCAGCGACTCTTTCAAGTCTACAAATGAGGGGGAAGCAACTGGTTCTCCTGACCCTGAACGGGTAACATTTGAAATTAGGTCTAATCCTGTCATTTCTGAAAATAGGTTTGTGCTAATTGGGTCTGTAGTAGATGTGGAGATTCATGATAGGAGAACAAGAAGTGGTAAAATTAACAGTAGGCAACAAATTGAGAGAGAGTGAGAAAGAAGTTCATTGAGGGGAACATGGGAAGAAGGGACTCCACTGGAAATTTACGGGCCTGCCCCAATGGTGGTGGAAGAAGGTGCCAAAGATGTAGGGGGAAGCAACTCTCGAGAAGCTGAAGAAGGGCTGGAAAATCTACAACATGCAAACGATGAACCCGGTTCATCCATTGAGGAAACTTTGGCAGAACTGATGTGAAAATTAGGGGAGATTTACAAACCCAAAAAGAAGAGAACCCCCAAGGCCAAGAAAGTCGATGCTCCAGTGGAAAGCAAGAAAATAAAAGTCACTTCATCTGCTGATACTCCAATTCCTAGAGGTCGCACTACCAGGAGTACAATTAGGTAGAGTGAAGAGGAGTTGCAGAAAGCTCTGAGGGAGAGTAAGATAAAGAAAGTTGCTAAAGGGAAGGCGAAAGTGGGTGAGCCTGCTGAGGCTATTGATGTTGAGGAGATGGACTTGGTCCATCAAGAGGAACAACTGGCACAGGTTGAGACTGAGACTCCCAAACCAAAGAAGGCCAAGACTTCTTCCAAGAAGTCAGTATCTGTGTCTGCTGCACCTTCAATTGTTGCCAAGCGAACTAGGTCCAAATTCAAAAAGGTTCAATTTGATGATGATACTGAGTAGAGTGGTGAAGAAGCAGAAGAGTCTAGTAGGGAGACAGATAAATTGACAAAATATGGAAAGTGTACAATATTGAAAGGAAGGTTGTTAAGGGATCTTGAAGAATCAGACATGATCTACCTTGTGGATACTTTGGATATGCAGAGCTAGAAGGACCTGGTCCTTCATCTTGATGGAAGGCTATCCAGGAACGAAATTGTAGAATTTATTGCAAATGCAAAGGTCAAGGATGGAAGGGTGTCCAATCAGGTAAAGGGGATTAATATCTCCTTCGATGCCAAGGAGCTGGGCTAGATACTTGGGATTCCCTCTGAGGGATACGATGACTATACTAGGCAGAGGTGGCCCATCTTGGATGGCCTTCCTTCAGCACTTCAAATCACTAGGCGATTCAGTGAGAATGATGAAGAGGTGGAACCAAGGCGGTGTACAAAAGCGAGATGAAGCTTCTGCACAAAGTGATTTTTGAGTTTGTCAACAAGTGCATACTACCTAGGCAAGAGAGGGGGCATATATCAAACTACACGGATTTGACTCTCATGGAATGCCTGGACAGTGGAAGGCAAATTAACTGGCCCTCTTTCATCATTCAGTTATTAGACAAGGTGGTTAATGGAACCAAGTCCCCTGTTATCCCATATGGTTTCCTCCTAACGATAGTGATGTCCCACTTCAAAGTACCTATGAAGAAGGCAGAATTGGCCACTGTCAAGGATTATTTTGGGAAGAACACGCTTCTGACTTGCGACTATGCTGTGAATGTTTCTGATGATGAACCTGGTTCATCAAGAAAAATTCCTGTGAACAGCAAGGTCAGAGCACTTGTGCATGAAGGTGGGGTTAAGGATGCTGAGATCCTTCGATTGAAGACCCGCCTTACAGAGGTTGAGGCTGAGCGGGATGCGCTCAAAGATGAACTAGCAAATGAAAAAGAGAAGAATGAGGGAATTCTTCAACAGATGCTCTCTCTTCTTCAAGCAAAGAACCCAACCTCCACCCCTTCCCAGCCTTAGGTGTCCAGTGCCGTTCCTAAACCCTCTATGACCCAGTACGCGATTTCATTTGTTGCTCTTGTTTTTCTCTTGGTTATGACTATTTTTATTTCTTTTTCTGTTTGGTGACTGAACTATGATCTAATCAATGAATTGTGGTGTTTTCACTCTTATTTTTGTCTCACTTTCTTTAATAGCCTACATTTATGGTTTCCTTTTGATGATTAATCCATGTTTGCACCTGCAGTTGCCTCAATGGCCATGAGTAATTATTATAAATCTGGTAATTCTAACACTTTGCAACTTTTCGATGATGCCAAAAGGGGGAAGATGTGCTATATACTGAATATTGTGATATTTATAACCTAATGAACCTGGTTCTTTATGAAAAATGCTAAATGCTATAAAAGGTGTCAATGTTGGATTAAAGTGATTATAGGTCTAAGCACAGAGTTTGTCACCATCAAAAAGGGGGGATTTGTTGGATCAAGAAGCTGAATGGTTTTGAAGACTGACAAATGAACTCGGAGTTGAACCAGGTCCATCACTAGAGACATAGGCATGTAGAGATAATGGCACATGAGTTGATAAACAATCAGTGATCTGAAGAGATATCTCCTTATCGAAAAGGTTGCAAATTGATAAGGAGCTGGACTTCTTATTAAGCAAGTACAGAATCAAGATAAAGGAGGATCTATGAAGTTGAGATCAACTAGAACTCTTCCACCAAGGAAGAGTTGCATTCGAACTCTAGTATATCATCTCAACTACTGATCCTATATATTGTCAAGTGTTCTTATTGAATAGGTGCGCACAAACATAGAAGTGAAACAAGAATTGAGAGCAAAATCCCCAAATCTATTTTGCAAGCAGTTCTTGTGAAAATTCCTGTGCGACTCAAAAGCTACTTGAACCAGCTAGAAGAACCAGATCCATCTGTTATTCTTTAGTCTAGTTGTTTGTAGTAGGTGATTACAAATTGTATCTTTCAGCTTTATCTAGAATCAATTGTAATAGGTACTGAGTATTCAAGTTAGAGTTAACTTGGAGCTTGTCGCAATTTGCTAGAGGCTAGTTTGCCACAAGGGGATTAGAGTTAGTCCTAAGGTTTACAAAAGAGTTTATTTTGTAAATGTTGTTTGGATCATTTACTTGGTGAACAGTTTGGGAAAATCCTACTGGGAAGTAGGTCGTGGTTTTTTCACCTTTTGAGCCAGGTATTTTCCACGTAAAATTGTTGTGTTCTTTTATTTCTGCAATTATTATTCCGCAAATTGTAGGAGTTGGAACACATAGAAGAACCTGGTCCTTCTATAACTACTGTACACAAAAATTGAATACCACACAAACCCCCCCCCCCCCCCTCTTATGTGGTATTGACGTATAAAACATCAAATGTTTTAGCATAATCACGAAATGGGCATAGGTTAGGTTTTGTTGACTTCGTAACTACCTAAAACCTAGTTAATCACTAACTGAGAGTCACCAAAGACTTGCAATTGCAACTACTTCATATCGACAACCATTTCAAGCCCAACTATTAATGTTTGATACTCAGCAACGTTGTTAAAGCAGAGTTGAGTCAACGTAAAAGAGTAGGGCAGAACCTCATTTTGAGAAGTGACAAATACTATGCCAGCACCAGCTCCTCCTTGATGTGTAGCATCATCAGAGTACATCTTTCATAGAGGTTGAGCTTTAGTAACCACTGCATCCTCATCAGGTAGTTCATCAGTTAGCTCCCAATCATCAGGTATAGGGTGATCTGTCAAGAGTGTGCTAACGCTTGTCCTTTTATTGCCTTTTGAGGGATGTACACAATTTCAAATTGTTGAAACAGGAGGTACCACCTTGCTAGTCGATCACTAAGGACATGTTTTGACATCACAAACTTGATGGGATTTGCTATAGAAAAAAGGCAAACGACATGATCTTGAAAGTAGTGCTTCAACGTTTGGATTGAGAAGACAAGTGTCAAACATATCTTTTTGATTGGAAAATAATTTAGCTCATTTGGTGTCATCATCCTGCTCAAGTAGTAAAGGGAGTTTCTTTCCCGTCACTATTTTCTTGGGCCAACACCGCTCCAACAGATCTTTGTTGTGCCGAAACATATAGTATCGACGGATTTCCAAGTATAGGGGCTACCAAAACTAGAGGCTTCATCAAGTAAGTTTTAATAGTTTCAAAGACATTGCTACAAGATTGGTCCCACTTGAAAGCAACACCTTTCTTCATGAGGCGACTGAATGGCTCGCACCTCCCAGCTAGGTTTGAGATGAATCTCATAAGATATACTAGCTTTCCTTGCAGATTTTTCAATTCATGAATATCCCGAGGCTCAAGCATTTTCAAAATTGCATCTACTTTGGCTTGATCAATTTTAATCCCTCGATGCTGGACAATGAAACCAATGAACTTTCCGGAAGTAACTCTAAAGGCGCATTTCAATGGATTCATCCTAAGTTGGTACCTACGAGAAACTCAAACATTATTCTCAAGTACTTCAAGTAGTCACCCCTCTTTCTTGATTTGATCACCAAGTCGTACACATAGCATTCGACATTGTTTTGGAGAAGGTGCTCATCAAAAATATTCTGCATAGCTCTTTGGTAAGTAGTGCCAGTGTTCTTCAAGACAAAAATCCATTACTTTGTAGCAATAAATAATCTTGGGTGCGGAATGCAGTAAGCTCTTCATCTTTTGGTGCCATGCAAATTTGGTTATAGACCGACGAACCGTCCACAAAAGACATTGCATCATAACCAGTAGTAGCATTGATCATCATCTCTGGAATAGGAATCAGGAATTCATCTTTGGGATACACATTGTTTAGATCCTTGAAGTCAACATACACTCGAATCTAGACATGTTAAGATCCATGAAGTCAACGCACACTCGAATGTGGACATTATTCTTCCTTATAAGAACAATACTTGAGACCCATGTTGGGTATTTAAATTAACGAATAAATCCAGCTTTGATGAGTTTTTTAACTTCGGTTTTAGTCAGGGGAACAAAGTACGGCCTAAAATGACTTTGAGCTTGCTTAAAAGGACGAGCACCATTCCTGACTGCAAGGTGATGGACTGCTACTTTGGGATCCAATTCAGACATCTCTTTATAACTCCAAGCAAACACATCCCTATAATCGTTGAGTAACTCAATACAAATGTTTTCTTCATCGACTGCTAGTAAATCACTTAGATAAGTGTGCCTCAGTTCTTCGTCAGTGCTAAGGTTTACTTATTTCAAAGCGTCAACTGTTGTCTTTACCCCTTCTTCAAGTTCAGGCGGAGCATCCTTTGCATCTTCATCTTCTTGAGGGTCCCCATCATTGAAGGATATGTGATAACACGGTGAAACATTCTCCTATTTCTCGTCATTAGAGATGAAACACCATGCTCGCCTTGGGCACTACCTTGATACGAAGAACCCATACTTTCTTCGTCTTCATCACGTTCCTTAGTGTAGATCACAGTATATGTCTTTACATTCATTACCTCATTACACAAAACCACGAGTTTTGTCTATCGCCTTATTCTAGAAAGAACCAGACATTGGAAATCCTTAGAGATCTTCAGGATTCTAGAAGAAATGGGTGTTCTTGTATTTTGATAATTTCTCCGAAACTTGTTCCCCTCTTTAATGGACCCAATCTCTCAAATATGGAGGTCCTCACAGTTGATTTTTCAAATCGATCGAAGACAGGAGGTCTGTTAGAAGTGGCAGATTTATCCTTCACAGTGATATAATTATTGCTTGCCTTTCTTATAGAGATGTGCACTAGTGAGGGTTAATTATATCTGAAACCTTCATTGGGTTTCCTTGTAGCACCTTCTTATGAGAGATTCCCTAACTTTGACGGCTCATTATTATTGTTTCCAACCTTTACAAATAACTTAAAAGCATTAGGATCAAAACATTCACCCGTACACTTCATTGAAAGTGTTATATCTTGTGGAGAATTCTGAGACACAAACATTTTAAGTAGCTTTGAGAACAACTTTATCGCCTCAATCCATTTGATCGGAAGAGTTAACCCCTTTAGCATGTTCGTTTGGAGATTGGTTTGATTCAGCTTCCTCTTTCTTCTTTTGGGGGACATAGTGGAGCACAGAAGTTACTTTCTTTCCGTAAGACACAATATTCGTTGTATAAGATTTATTCAAGTTAGGGTGTACCTCCTCAGAGACAACTTTGGATTTACCAACAGTTACCCCATATTTTTTGTTTGTGGGCTCGTCATTATTTCTCTTTATGACATCATTAGCTTTTAGCTCCTTCACGATATGGTTCTTTAAGTAGAACATTGCATCGGTGAAGTGAGACTCAGCCTCGGTGAATTGCTTGTCATTAGCCACTATCTTCTTCTTGACTTCACCCTTGTAGTACTTCAAACATTGATGGTAGGTAGATGGAACCACTTTATTCTCATGTATCCTAGGCCTTCCAAGAAAGACGTACGAAGTCTTTGCATCGATCACATGCAGCCATGTGCTTGATTACATATATTCAATAGCGATTCCTATCTTGATCACACATATGGATCTTCACCCCCTTGGTTGAACCCTTGAATCATCAAACAATCTTCTGAATTCATTCATAAGACGCCAGGTTCTTTCACGGAGCGAATTTGCAAGATGTTCATTGAGGATCATCCATCACCCAAAATTCGACCCTTTCATCGCGCATATTGCCAACTAGGTATAATGGGTGGTTATGAGGGGTGTCGACTTGTAGAAGATCGCCATTCATGAACGTAACGTTTTCCTCACGGGAATCAACTTCTTAAGGAATGGACTAAATGAGCTTTTCCGAATATGGTTCCAACGGTAGGTCATCACTCTTTTCTTCCTCTTTATAAGCATTGCAACAAGAGGTCTCAATATCATCATGGGAAATCTTCGTGCAGAACTAACTTGGCAAGAACTTCTCCAATGTCACTAGATGTTGTGGCATTTGAGGGTGGTTCACCTCCACTTTTACTTTCCTCAAATGCTTAACTGGATTCTGGTTTCTCGGTCTTTTCAGCATCATTTTCCTTGTTGGTTGTTCTATTGATTCTTTTCGTGGGCTTCTTTTGTGGCGCCTACGACAAGTCACCCACGTCCAACCTTCATCATCATCAGGTTGATCAACTTCGATTTTTTTATTCTCCTATTGTTCTTCATCTTTGATTTATTTTAAATTTTCCAGCTCATCTAGACTCAATGAGCCAAATGTGATAGAGACTTGGTTCGCGCTTGCATTCTCATCTTCAAGCGCAATTTTCTTTTCACAAGCGAAGTCCACAACTTTGTCCTTAAAGACGTAGCACTTCTCAAGATGATGACTCACAAGTAGATGATATTTGCAGTAATTTGGGTCATTAGTTTTCCGGCTTCATTTGGCCGCTTCATCTCTGGAAGCTCAATGATCTTTTTCTCGAAGAGTTCTTCAAAAATTGCAGGCACATCATAATCCAGAGTGGGTACTTTTTCTCTTGCTTTTTCAGAGTCAACTTTCCACTTGGCTTATCTTGGAAAGAAGTGGATTTTATATTGTGCTTCTTCCTCACTCGTAAACTTCACAGGTGATGTGTTACATTCATATCTTCCTTTCTTTTAGACTTGGGTATGAACTTGATCCATTTCCTAACTTTTTGCTTGTCTTGCGAGGCTCATAGACGGACAACCTCTCATTTCCAGCTGAGGTCATGCTCAATTCCATGTCATGGTCATGAGTTGCAAGTTCTTCAAATGTGCTAGGCTTGATACTTTGCAAGATGTAGCGTAGTCCCTAATGCATGCCTTGGATGCACATCTCTATGCCAGAAGCTTCACTAAGCCCGTCTTTGGATTGCATTCCTCCAACGATTGATAAAGTCTATAACTGGTTCACCCTTTCGTTGACGAGTATTTGTAAATTCTATCATAATCACAATACGTCTCTTGCTATAAAAGCGATTGAGTAATTCTTGTTTTTGTTGATCCAGCTATCAATAGGTCCAGCCTCGAGGTCTGTGTACCAATCAAAAGTATTTCCCTTTAGTGAGCAGACAAACTACTTGACAAGGCAATCTCCATAAGTCCCAGCATTTTTGCATCCCTCAACGAAGTGTGCCACAAGTTTCTTTGGATTGCCTTTGCGATCAAACTGTTAAAATTTTAGAGGTTGATAGCCAACGGGCATCTTCAACATATTGATCCTTGAAGTGTACGGCTTTGCGTATGTAAGGGCGGACTTGAAAACAACTTCATACTTATTTTAGATAGTCCATTCAATGAACTCATTTAGTTGATCGATTAGGATCATCCCTTCAAATAAGACATGGATAGCCTCAACAGATGCTACTTGTCTTGGGGATAATCATTATCTTAAACTTCTGGAAGCTTACCAGGTGCATGGGTGAATTCTTCTTCCATAAATATTCTCACCCTATCTGTTAGCTTGTCAATTCTAACATTTTGATTTTGCATGCACTTGGTCAAGGCAACAATTGCTTCTGTCACTTGTACCAATTGCTCCTCCACATATGAAGCATCTGTCACCATTGCTTGCATGATTATTGTGGATGATGGAGAATAACATGGATTGTCACATAGATTGATCCTTGATTGGCTCTCGTTATGCGGTGTAAGTGGGAAGGATCCATCACTTGAAATATCATCATCTTCCTTCACAGCAGAGTTCTTGGATCGAGAGAGGTTAAGCAGAGCTAGAGTTTTCTTAATGTTTTTAGCAACATCACTTCCTCTTTCGGGTGCGTTTGTAAAAGATCTTGCTCCTTTTGAGGATGAATATCCAAAAACAGGGGTTGGTGCAGATGGAACTTAGAGTGCTTGTTGTCCTAAAGATCTTGGTTTGCTCTTCGCAACTGGTCCAAAGCTTCCAAAGGTAATATCGAGGATGCTTTTCACATCAGCATAGAACCTGGAATTAGCAGCCTTGATGGAAGTTGATATGGTGTTAATTTTCTTTGAAGCCATTTCAATGTTCTTGAACATTGGTGATTGAAAAGTTGAGATGAGAGGTAGAGATAATCCCACTGGGCGTACCAGAATTTGTAGACAATAAATTACGTCAAGAAAATAATGGAGACTGAAAATATATTGCAACAGTCGTAGTATTTTATTTCAAATAATTTGAGTGGTACAATCTTTATGATTTCTCTGATTCTTCTTTCCAGCAGTAAATAAATTCAATGATTTTTGAGCTTGATCTTGAATCAATATTTGTTGCCACGAACGATGATTTTGAATTCAACTAGCACGGACATTGATTTGAACTCGTACTCCTAGAATGTCTATTTGTTTTTCGTTCTTGAGCTTGAATTGGAATTCTTAAACTTGAACTTGATTGTTTGAAGCTTGAAACTTGTAGAGAAATTTGCGACGTTTGATCCACGAGCTCTCTCTCGCTTCTTGTTATAACTTTTGGTATCTTTTTTAGGTTATGATGACCCATATTTATAGTTGTGGGAGGGAAGAGTTATGATAAGAACAAACTCTTTCCGACCAGTCAAATTGAAGTGTGACAAGACGGCATTTGATTGGTCAGAACATGTCACTTGCACACATGGCGCGATTTCATTAGACTTTTAATTTGACTTGGCATTCCTTGTCATTTTGACACGTGGCACGATGCTACTAGCTCTTTTGTTTGACTTGGCGTACTACGGCATTTGACATGTGGCACCAAATCGAGCCTCTAGGAAGATGGCATCGGGCTTAACAAAGTGTGTTTATCATCTGTCGCCCAACTAAATGAGCTACCCAATGGGTTCAGACTTATTTAATACATATATATTGGACTTATATAATTAATCTATTATATTAGCTCATAATGTTTATTTGGACCCAAAATATATTAAATTTAAGATAAAATCCAAATTTCATATAGATATAAATCTAATAAAAATTCTATTGCCTACAATAGCATAGCCTAAACTCTCTTAGGTAGTAATCACAGAAGAAAATCAAACTCACATCATGAGAATAACAGTTAACAACAAAACTAGTATAATATGCAGCTTAGGTCTTGTGCACAGCTAACAAGTGGATGAAGATCGATGTTGTACGCTTTGCAGTTACTAAAAGAAGGCATCTCTGATTTCATTGTTGTAGATATGTAAATTTTATGGATCAAGTCCGTTAAGTTGGCTTTCTACTACACAAGTCCAAAAGTTCACTAGGGTGCTTGGAGGCTACTCTAATCTAAATCTTAGCCACACACCTATAAAAGGTGTCACATATTCTCTTTGCAAGACATCAAGAAAATTAACATCATCTCAGAAAATCTCATAAATTCGGGCTATTTATAAAGGGATCAATACATAAAATATTGTCGTGATCAATAGATGTTCTTGATAATCAAATACTTCAAGAAGAAGATCCGCACAATGTTTGACTTTTATGGAGATCAAATACATCTAGAGAGGTCCGTATCATCCCACATTCGAAAATAAGTTGATTCAGTCCTCGAATCACGGAAAACCATCTGAAAGAAGAATCAAAGGAACATGCAGAATTGTACCGGTATTATTTATCAATAAAATTATGCTATTCATATTTATTGCGATTGCAGTTTAATTTTTGTTTCGCAAAAAAAATTGTTGCAAACAACTGTACGTAGATTTCAAAAAAAAATTCGAAAAAAGTCATAAAAAAAGGAGGTTGTCTTAATCCTATGAAATTTAAAAACTTCAACACGACATTAGTACAAAACTTGCGCATCCATGGGTACGCAAATGCGACCTATTACACTTGTCAAAAAAATTCGATCCAAAATACTTGTTACTTTAGAAAATTGAGATTGCGTCTTTTATTTTTATTTTTTTCTCTACTACTCAAATAAGGTGTATAGTACTTAATTACCGATTTAAAAAAATATAAGAATAATTTGGTCAAATAAAAATAATGAAATTGCGTAATTTTTTCTTAATATGTCTGTCAAAAAATTTAAAGAGGAAAACGCATAATGCCTATCAAGGCCAAAATATTTACCAGGTATTGGCCGCTTGAAAATTAATTACAATTCCTACCTATGTCACGACCCAAAATCCTTACTCGGGTCGTGATGGCACCCAACACCGGAGTCAGGCAAGCCAACACTCAATTTACTAAGGTTTTTCCCATATTTGATTAAACATTCCAACACGTGCTAAGTTTTTAAAGCTTAAAACATTAATTGAACAGGGAAATTAGCCAATTTAACCAAAAATAGTCATGAGGTGGCGTGAGCCAAAATATATACAGACCCGTAAACCATAATATCTACCACGTGTGTGCCAGGAACTAGTGTCACAAGTCCTACGGGCATACAAACAGAATATACAAAAGATATAATATAATTGTCCCACTGTCTGGAAGAGATAGACGGGAAATAACAAAGAAACTCCATGGTGCTGCCGATGATCGTCAGGAGTAGCAGCTCACCATGAAGTCAGGTCCAACCTATACTCAGAATCGAGCTCCGGTCTGATAACCAGATGCACCAGCCTTAGAACCTGTACAATTAAGTACAGAAGCGTAGCATGAGTACATAATAAACATGTACCCAGAAGTAGTGACGAGAGGTCGACTTGACACTCACTAGGGTCCAACAATATAAATTAACAAGGTATGATAACAGCAATAGGCATATGAGGATGATAAAGACAGTAAATATTAAAGGTAACTGCAATTCAAATAAATTCTGGAAGTAAATAAACAATTATTACTTCATTTCCCCCCAAATATCTGTCATTTCAATATTCATGAAATCTTTAACTATATAGCATGCGCATACGGAATAAGAACAACCGACCTGAGCCATCATAATAATCATATATGTGCACTGTCGAGGGTCGAACGGCCCGAACCATAATGTATCTTTTAATCCGTCGTGGCGTACGGCCCGCTAAATAACACTGCGCTCGCGGAATGTAAATTGCGAAGCAGTCACATGCACACACAATATTCTTCATAAATTACTTTCCAGTGAACGATTCCTTTAAATTATCAAATTCCATGATCTCAGGAACAAAGCTACATATAACATGAATTCATGAAGCATATAATTTATTTCGAGGAAAAACACAAGGCATGATGTGGGCCTAACTATCCGGACATAACAATAATAGCCGCTATGTACGGACTCTCGTCACTTTGTACGTACGTAGCCCCACAAACATTGACACATAGCATTTAGATCACATATGGGGACAATTCCCTCTTACAAGGTTAGAAAGGAGACTCACTTCGTGTAGAACCTTCTTCCCGGGTCAAGAACGCGCCCCGAAACTCCTAACACGACACCCAAGGACTCAAAACTAGCCAAATGTTATACAAATATATCAATTTATACTCAAAAGTATGGAATTCTCCTATTTGCTTAGTTATTTCACCTCACTTTGAAATCCTAAAATACACCTCCGGGCCCACATGCTCGGATTCCGAAAATTTTTGAAGGAATGAATTACCCATAACCTAAGGATCATTAATATATAGTTTTTGTGTGATTTCATGGCAAATTCCTTGGTAATTCTCCCAATTTTCATAAAACCTTTGTTTTTACTCTAACCCTTGAATTTCCACTAAATTATGAGTTAATCTACCTAGGAATCCAAGTATTAGACTAAGTTTATAGTAGGAATTACTAGGTCGTTTGACCCTCTTGAATGCTCAAAATCACCCCAAGGAAGAAGAAGAATGTGAGGAAAACTGAATTAATCTCGTTATAAAAACACATTGCCCAGTTGTTTCTTCTATGCGAACGCAGCCTGGGCAGTGCGTTCGCGATGCCTAAGCGACCAGGCTCTCAGGGGCCTTCTATGAGAACGCGGAGGAGACACTTCGAACGCACAGGCTAGTTGAGCTAGACCTTCGCAAACGCGGCAGGTGGGCTGCGGACGCACAAGGTAAGGGGCAAGATGGGTTGTCCCATAGCCAGACCCTATGCGAACGCGGGGGAGGGGTGCGAACGCATTGGGTCAGAGGCCTAACCCATCGCGATCGCGGGGCCCTTAGTGAGAATGCACAGAGCATTCACCACCCCTACCCAGTTCCTTCTTCGCGAACGCGGTTACCCCTCCGCGAAGGCGGAGAAGGAAACCAGACCTGGAATTTTTTGGTTTTTAGCATTTAGCTCCGAGGGGTCCGAAACTCACCCGAGCCCCCCGAGACCCCTTCCAAAGGCACTGACAGGTCTGTATTCACGATATGGACTCGCTCAAATTTTCGGAACGTGAAAAACAACGATGAAACTAAGAATTCGACCCCAAAACCAAATTGAATCAAGCTTTGAACTTCAAGTTCTAGAATTCGTTTTCAATGCGCCGAACTGACCTATACTACTCAGAATGACACCAAATTTAGCAAGCAAAGTCATAAATGACATAACAGAACTATTCCCAGTATCGAAATTCCATTCGGACCTCGATAACACAAAAACACGTCCCAAACCACAATATGAACTTAAGGAAACTCTCATTTCGCTATTGGGCGCCGAAACGCTCCCGGGTCATCCAAAACCCATTCTGAACATACTCCCAAGTCCGAAATCATCATACGAAGCTACCAGAACCATCGAAACTCGATTCCGGGGTAGTTTACTCAAGATGTTGACCGAAGTCGAACTTGGCCTTAAAGACCAACCTTAAGGAACCAAGTGTTCCTATATCACTCTAAACACTTCCGAATCCCGAACCACCCATCCCCGCAAGTCCTAAATCATAATAAGTCGCTATGGGAAGTATCATTTAAGGAAATGGGGTCCTGATACGCATAACGACCGGTCGGGTCATTACATTCTCCACCTCCTAAACAAACGTTCGTCTTCGAACGGGTCTAGAATCATACCTGAAGTGCTGAATAAAGCCTCGCCAGGCTTAAACCACCCGATAGGAGAACGCCATCGCCGACCATACAAATCCTCAAATGGAGCCATCTCGATGCTGGACTGGTAACTATTATTGTAAGCAAAATCGGCTAAAGGCAAGAACTGGTCCCACTGACCTCCAAAGTCAATCACACATGCCCTGAGCATGTCCTCCAATATCTGAATTGTCCGCTCCGACTAACCATCAGTCTGAGAGTGAAATGTTGTGTTGAGATCTATCTGGGTGCCCAACTCACTATGCAATGCTCTCCAGAAGTGTGAGGTGAACTGAGGGCCTCGATCTGATATAATGGACACTAACACACCATGCAACCGGACTATCTCCCGAATGTAGATCTGGGCTAACCTCTCAGAAGTATAAGTAGTATCCACTGGAATGAAATGCACTGATTTGGTCAATCTATCCACAATGACCCAAACCGCATCAACCTTCCGCAAGGTCCGCGGCAACCCAACCATGAAGTCCATAGTGATGCGCTCCCACTTCCACTCAAGAATGGGCATCTACTAAAGTAGGCCTCCTGGCCTCTAGTGCTCATACTTAACCTGTTGTCAATTAAGACACCTAGCCACATACCCCACAATGTCCTTCTTCATCCGCCTCCACCAGTAATGCTGCTTCAAATCACGATACATCTTCGTAGCACCAGGATGAACAGAATACCGAGAACTGTGTGCCTCCTCTAGAATCCTCTCCCTCAGTCCATCAACATTAGGAACACATAAACGGCCCTGAAGTCTCAGAACACCATCCTCGCCAATAGTAACCGCCTTGGCACCACCCTGAACCAGTGTCTCCCGTAGCTCTGCCAAGGACGGATCATCATACTGCCGAACCTTAATCTCCCCCAATAACAAAGACTGAGCAACCACATATGCAAGAACTCGACGAGGCTCTGAAAGGTCTAATCTCACCAGGCGATTAGCCAAGGATTGAATGTACAAGGCTAGAGGTATCTCCTCTGCTGAAATATAAGCCAAGCTACTCATACTCTCCTCCTTCCTGCTCAAAGCATCTGCTCTCGGATGATAAATAATGGTGATATCATAATCCTTCAACAACTCAAGCCACCTGCGTTGCCTCAAATTAAGATCCCTCTATTTGAACAAGTGTTGTAAGCTGCGGTGATCCGTATAAACCTCACAGGATACCCCATACAAGTAATGCCTCCAAATCTTGAGAGCATGAACAATCGCGCCCAACTCCAGATCGTGCACATGTAATTCTTCTCATGAACCTTCAGCTGGCGCGAAGCATAAGCAATAACTCTCCCCTCCTGCATCAACACACACCCCAAACCAACGCGTGAAGAATCGCAATATACAGTATACATCCCAGCACCGAAAGGCAATACTAGGACTGGTGTTGAGGTCAATGTTGCCTTGAACTTCTGAAAGCTCGCCTCACACTCGTCGAACCATCGGAACGGGGCATTCTTCTGAGTCAATCTAGTCAATGGAGCTGCAATAGAAGAGAACCCCTCCACAAATCGGCGGTAATAACCTGCTAGGCCCAAGAAGCTCCTGATATCTATAGCTGAAGTAGGACGTGGCCAACTCTGAACTGCCTAAACCTTCTTAGGATCAACCTTGATACCCTCTCCGGATACCACATGCCCCAAGAATGCCACAGAATCCAGCCAGAACTCACACTTGGATAACTTAGCATATAGATTCTGTTCCCGCAAGGTCTGGAGCACAACTCTCAAATGCTGCTCGTGCTCCCCCACGCTACGTGAGTAAATCAAGATGTCATAAATGAAGACAATGACAAATGAATCAATATACGACCTGAACACCCTATTCATCAAGTCCATGAATGCTGCTAGGGCATTAGTCAAGCCAAAGGACATCACCAGGAACTCATAATGGCCATATCTCGTACGAAAAGCAATCTTCGGAACATGTGAGGCCCGAATCTTCAACTGATGATATCCTAATCTCAAATCAATCTTAGAAAACACATGAGCACCCTGCAACTGGTCAAACAAATCATCGATGTGCGGCAAAGGGTACTTGTTCTTAATGGTGACCTTGTTCAACTGGCGGTAATCAATACTAATCCGCATAGACCCATCCTTCTTCTTCATGAATAGAACTGGAGAACCACATGGCGATACCCTCGGTCTGATAAACCCCTTAGCTAGCAACTCCTCAAGCTTCTCCTTCAACTCTTTCGGAGCCATACGGTACGGGGAATGGAAATAGGCTAGGTGCCTGGAGCTAAATCAATGCAGAAATCAATATCACAATCTGAAGGCATGCCTGGAAGGTCTAAAGGAAATACATCATCAAACTCTCGAAAAGCTGGCACTGAATCAATCATCGGATACTCGGCGGTGGTGTCCCGCACATAAACAAGATACGCCAGACAACCCTTCTCGGCCATGTGTCGAGCCTTCAGGAATGAAATAACCCGGCTAGCTGCACTAACTGAGGAACCTCTCCACTCCAGCCTAGGCGACTCGGACAGGGCCAAAGTAACTGCCTTGGCATGGCAATCTAGAATGGAATGATAAGAGATAGCCAATCCATGCCTAAAATAACCTCAAAATTAACCATGTCGAGCAATAGAAGGTCCACGCTGGTCTCGAACCCACAGAAGGTGATCACACAAGACCGATAGACCCAGTCTACCACTACAGAATCGCCCACAGGAGTGGACACATATATAGGAGAACCTAAGGACTCACGAGGAACATCCAAAAAATGAGCAAATAAGGCTGAAACATATGAATAGGTGGATCCTGGATCAAATAACACTGATGCCTCTCTACCACATATTGAAATAATACATGTGATCACGGCGTCTGAGGCCACTGCATCTAATCTGGCCGGAATAGCATAGAATCTAGCTGGAACACCGGAAGACTGAGCTCCGCCAGAGTGAACAGGAGCGGACGGACCTCTCCCTAACTGGCCTCCACCTCTAGGACGACCCATGTCGCCCTGTCCTCCACCTCTAGGTGGCTGGACTGCTGGTGCTGGACCCATTGGCTGATAACCCTGTTGCACTGCTTTGCCCTGGAGCCTGGGACAATGCCTCTTCATATGACCTGGATCCCCACACTCATAACAACCTCCAGGTATCATAGCTTGTTGCCACGAAGAAGAACCCTGAATGACTGGAGGGCGATGTGTACTCGTTGGCATAGCACTGAAGTAAGGATTGGAGGATCCCTGATGACTAGAATAACCACCGGGTGAACTCTGAATAGCTGGAGGGCAGTAGGAGCGCTCTGGCATGGCACTGAACTGAAGCCTCGCTGGAACACCTCGGGGAGGTGGTGTGGGTGCTGAATATGGAGGCATGTTGGGCTGACCTCTACCAAACTGACCTCTGCCCCTAACTGGGCACCTCTGAAATCTTCAGAGAATCTAGCCCTCTTATCCTGCTGCCCTTGCTCCCTACTCCTCGACCGATAACCCTTAATCCTGCGAGCAATCTCCACCACGAGCTGATAAGGAGTCCCCATCTCCACCTCTAGGGCCATGTTGGCCCTAATACGTGGATGCAACCCAGATACAAATCTCTGCACTCTCTCAGCATCAGTAGGTAGTATCATGAGTGCATGGCGTGACAGCTCTGAAAATCTAGCCTCACAATCCGTCATTGACATCTGCCCCTGCTCTAGCTGCTCAAACTAATACCGCATCTCTTCCCTCTCAGAGGGTGGAATATATCTATCTAAGAATATCTGAGTGAACAGACCTCAAGTGATAGGAGAAGAATCTCCCGGCCTACTGTGGATATAAGACTGCCACCATCTGCGAGCTCTGCCCTCCAACTAAAAGATAGTGAAATCCACTCCATGGGACTCTAGTATCCTCATGTTGTGCAGTCTGTCCCTGCACCTGTCAATAAAATCCTGGGCATCCTCGCCTCGCTCACCCCCGAAGACTGGAGGGTGCAATCTGGTCCACCTGTCCAATAATTTCTACGAATCATCGTCCGCAGCTGGTCTGGGCTCAGGTGCTGCTGCTACAGGCTGGACCCCACCCACGGGTAGTGTACCCGGGGTATGATGTACTGTTGCTGCCTGGCCTGCGGCTTGGGCGGTAGGGATCTGGGCTCCCCATCCCGCCTGAGATGTGGCAGGATCCGCTGGAAATAAGCCAGCCTGGGACATTGTGTCCATAAACCGCATCATACGGCCCATAACCTCCTGGAAGCCTGGCGTCGTCATAAAGTCCACTGGAGCAGGATCTGCTAGGGGCACCTCGTCCTGCTCCTCTATGATGGGGTCCTCCACTGGTGGTGCAACTGTAGTAGCTCTGGAATGCCCTCGTCCCCTACCTCAAGCCGGTTCCCTCCCCTAGCCTCTGCCACGGCCACGAACGGCGGGGGTAGCGGTATCTCCCGGGTCTGGAACGTCAGTCGCGTGCCTCCTCACCATCTGTGAGAGAATAGAAGAGTGAGATTTAGTATACCATCGACTGCACGATAGAATATGAAATAAGAGAAGTTTCCTAACACCCTATAGCCTCCTGAAGATAAATACAGACGTCTTCGTACCGATCCGCAAGACTCTACTAGGTTTGCTCGTGACTCGTGAGACCTACGCGAACCTAGAGCTCTGATACCATGTTTTCATGACCCAAAATCCTAACTCAGGTCGTGATGGCGCCCAACACCGGGGTAAGGCAAGCCAACACTCAACTTACTAAGGATTTTCCCATATTTGATTAAACATTCCAACGTGCTAAGTTTTTAAAGCTTAAAACATTAATTGAATAGGGTAATTAGCCAATTTAACCAAAAGAAGTCATAAGGTGGCGTGAGCCAAAATATATATACAGACCCGTAAACCATGATATTTACCACGTGTGTGCCAGGAACTAGTGTCACAAGTCCTACGGGCATACTAACAAAATATACAAAAGATATAATATAACTGTCCCACTGTCTGGAAGAGATAGACGGGAAATAACAAAGAAACTCCATGGTGCTGCCGAGGATCGTCAGGAGAAGCATCTCACCGTGAAGTCAGGTCCAATCTATACTCAGAATAGAGCTCCGGTCTGATAACCAGATGCACCAGCCTCAGAACCTGTACAATTAAGTACAGAAGCGTAGCATGAGTACATAATAAATATGTACCCAGTGAGTATCCACTCTAATCTCGAAGAAGTAGTGACGAGATGTCGACTTGACACTCACTAGGGTCCAACAATATAAATTAACAAGGTATGATAACAGCAATCGGCATATGAGGATGATAGAGACAGTAAACATTAAAGGTAACTACAATTCAAATAAATTCTAGAAGTAAATAAATAATTACTACTTCATTTTCCCCCAAATATCTGTCATTTCAATATCCATGAAATCTTTAACAATTTAGCATGCGCATACGGGATAAGAACAACCGGCCTGAGCCATCATAATAATCATATTTGTGCACTGCTGAGGGTCGAACGGCCTGAACCATAATGTATCTTTCAATCCACCGTGGCGTACGGCCTGCTCCCATGAGAGTGGCGGAAATAACACTCCGCTCGCAAAATGTAAATTGCGAAGCGATCACATGCACACACAATATTCTTCATAAATTACTTTCCAGTGAACAATTCCTTTAAATTATCAAATTCCATGATCTCATGGGACAAAGCTACATATAACATGAATTCATGAAGCATATAATTCATTTCGAGGAAAAACACAAGGCGTGATGTGGGCCTCACTACCCGGACATAACAATAATAGCCACTATGTACGAACTCTTGTCACTTTGTACGTACGTAGCCCCCACAAACATTAACACATAGCATTTAGATCACATATGGCGACAATTCCCTCTTACAAGGTTAGAAAGGAGACTCACCTCGTGTAGAACCTTCTTCCCGGGTCAAGAACGCGCTCGAAACTCCAAACTCGACACCCAGGTACTCGAAATTAGCCAAATGTTATACAAATATATCAATTTATACTCAAAAGTATGGAATTCTTCTATTTACTTAGTTATTTCACCTCACTTTGAAAAATCCAAAAATACACCCCCGGGCCCACATGCTCGGATTCTGGAAACTTTCGAAGGAATCAATTACCCTTAAACTAAGGATCATTAATATATAGTTTTTGTGTGATTTCATGGCAAATTCCTTGGTAATTCTCCCAATTTTCATAAAACCTAGGTGTTTACTCTAACCCTTGAATTTCCACTAAATTATGAGTTAATCTACCTAGGAATCAAAGTATTAGACAAGTTTATGGTAGGAATTACTTACCTCCAAGTAACTAGGTCGTTTGCCCCTCTTGAATGCTCAAAATCACCCCAAGGAAGAAGAAGAATGTGAGGAAAAATGAATTAATCCTGTTATAAAACACATTTCCCAGTTGTTTCCTCTATGAGAACGCAGCCTAGGTAGTGCGTTCGCGATGCCTAAGCGACCAGGCCCTCAGGGGCCTTCTATGCGAACGTGGAGGAGACACTGCGAACGCGGAGGCTAGCTGGGCTAGACCTTCCCGAACGCGGCAGGTGGGATGCGGACGCACAGGGTAAAGGGCAAGCTGGGCTGGCCCATAGCCAGACCCTATGCGAACGCGGGGGAGGGGAGCGAACCACTGGGTTAGAGGCCCAACCCATCGCGATCGCGGGGCCCTTAGTGCAAACGCACAGAGCATTCACCACCCCTGCCCAGTTCTTTCTTCGCGAACGCGGAGAAGTAAACCAGACCTGGAATTTTCTGGTTTTTAGCTCCGAGGGGTCCGAAACTCACCCGAGCCCCCCGGAACCCCGTCCAAAGGCACTGGCAGGTCTATATTCACGATACGGACTCGCTCAAAATTTCAAGTTCTAGAATTCGCTTTCAATGTGCCGAACCGACCTATACTACTCGGAATGACACCAAATTTTGCAATCAAGTCATAAATGACATAACGGAACTATTCCCGGTCTCGGAATTCCGTTCGGACCTCGATAACACAAAAACACGTCCCAAACCATAATATGAACTTAAGGAAACTCTTATTTCGCTATTGGGCGCCGAAACGCTCCATGGTCATCCAAAATCCATTCCGAACACACGCCCAAGTCCGAAATCATCATACGAAGCTACTGGAGCCGTCGAAACTTGATTCCGAGGTCATTTACTCAAAACATTGACCAAAGTCAAACTTGACCTTAAAGGCCAACCTTAAGGAACCAAGTGTTCTTATATCACTCTAAACACTTCCGAATCCCGAACCACTCGTCCCCGCAAGTCATAAATCATAATAAGCCACTACATGAAGTCTCATTTAGTGGAACGGGGTCCTGATATGCAAAGCGACCGGTCGGGTCGTTACAATCTATACAACACAAACTTATTACCAGACCATTCAATTTCCTATTTTCCTTTTAATTTGCTTTACCCCACATGAGGGGCATGTGGAAAATGCAAGTCTATTCCCCTTTTTGTTTTATTTTATGACTTGAATCACATTACTTTTGACTATCTTGTTGTCTATGATATGTACTTTGACTGTAGAGACATATATTAATAATTATTTGAAAAATAAAAATAAAAATGAAATAGGATATTCGTAGCAAGAAAAATGGACAAGAGGAATAAGTTGATCAGAGAAACTCCCGATTGTCGTGCATACCACACTTTCAAAAGGATTGTCCTGACTTTTTGTCCCATTGTTGTCCACATTTCCAGTAAATAAATAATAATATTTATTTGCATTAATAATATTTATTAACATTAATGGAATTCCATGGAGGTACTATTCATTGCATAAGCTCTCATTGAGTTAATTAGATTATGTGACAACTGATATTATTTCAGTTTAATAATTGAATTTATAAAAAATTAAAGTCTTCGTACTGTTGTATACGCTGACTACACACATCCGTCGTTTCCCATATTTCTATTTGACCATCACTACGTTGGAGATCCATTTGGGGTACTTCGACTCCCTGATAGAGCCATTTTCTAATAATTTCTCCACTTCCTCGTGGACGGCATCGTTGATGGCGGGATTGAACTTACGTCTGACCTGCCTTACCGGGGGGGATAGAACAAATCGACATTTAATTTTTGTGTGGCGATATCCTTGGGGATCCTGGCATATCTACATGGCTGAAAGCTAACAAATTTGCATCAGTTATTAAGAATTGACTAAATTTACCTGGTTCTCGGAGTTTGCAGCCGATGTAGGCCTTTTTGCTGTAGCCACTGGGATCTAATTGAACGGGGTCAATGTCCTCTATAGTCGAGTCCGTTGTTTCAACAATTTCGGGATCCATGATGAAATCTCTGGTCTCTTATTGTGTCGACCTCGGCCATATTGATTGATATGCCTCTTTTTCCTTGTCTTTTTTCTGTTGGGTTGCTGTGCCGTCTAAGGCAATGTGGTAGCACTCCCGGGACATGCGCTGCTCTCCCCGTATGCCAAATATACCTCAAGTTGTTGGGAATTTGATTACTTAATATATGTTAAAGGGTATGACTCGCATGGGATGTATCCATTTTCGTCCTACTATGGCATTGGACGCAGTAGCCTGGTCCATAATATGGAATATTGTCTCCAGCGTTATATAGCCGGCAAAGACGGGGAGTGTAATTTCTCCCGATGTCTGTTCAACTGCATTATTAAAAACGGTTAGTGTGATGAAGTGTGACACTATCTTGCCCTCAAGTCTCGTCTGGGTGAGGACTCGGGGATCGATAATGCATGTTCCACTTCCATCGTCTACCATGATACGTTTGACATAAGTATCTAAAATGCGCAAAGTAATGACGAGAGCATCATTAGAGGGAAATCCAAACCATAGGCATCTGACTCGTCGAAGATGATACTTTCTTCGAGTCAGTCATACCGTTTGCGGGTGATAGATCATTTGACTTTGTGAGTGGTGGTGAATTTAACGTCGTTGGTGGAGGCTTCGTTGCTTCCACCGATGATCATGTTCATAGTACGAGCTGGTGATGGCGACTTCGGCGGGCCTTGGTGTTCACTTCCTCTTGCAACGTTATTTCTCCCCTTGCCGCTCAACAGCTCTTTGAAGTGTCCCTGTCGCAGCATGTATACAACTTCTTGCCTGAGGACGATACAATCTTCTGTTTTCTGTGCTCCTAGTGGAACTCGCAGAGGGCGATGGATTTTCTGGTGCTCGAATCGAACCTCATCTTTGGTGGCCACATCATCTTCGTTCCAAGTTTCTCTGGGGCATAGACTATTTTTGTAGGTGATACATAAAATTTGTGAACAGATAATAAGGGGGCATACCTCTCTCGTTACGGTGAGTCCCCGTTCTCCACCTAGATGGGCCTTCCTCATAGCGGAGAGAAAGTGGAGCGGGGGCCCTCACATATGGCTGGTGTCGTTCCTTGTTGGGTCGTAAGACCGGTGGATCCCTCCTGATGTTGTCTCTCTATTCTTTCCTCGACTCGGCTTGTACCGAGATGAGCTAATGAGTTGGTCCATTTAAGTCGCCCTCATCTGCTCGGACTTCGGTGCAGTAAGAATTGTGGATCTCGTCCCAATTATTTGGAGGATATTTAATCAATCGGCTCAACATTTTTCTAGTCGCTCTCGAACCATCTCTACTCAATCCGTTTTGAGAAGTCGCGAACGCTATCCCCTCGGACACGTTTGGTAGGGTCATCTTTACTCTGCTGAATCGGGTGAGGAAGTCCCTCTCCCAAGGACTGATTGATGGTAAATATGTCGTTTACTCTTGTTTTAGCTTTCTAGGCTCCAGCATGCGCCGTTACAAACTTATCAGCCATTTCCTCGAAAGGTTTCTATGGAGCGGGCTGGTAGCTGTGAGTACCATCTTAATGCCCCTCCCGGAAGAATTTTGCCAAATTTCTTCAGCAAAATAGAAGACACTTGTTCCTTGGTGAGGTCGTTGCCTTTCACGGAGGTGACATAATGAATCACGTGATCCTTCGAATCAGTCAGTCTGTCGTATATCCTGAGATACGACAGCATTTTTAGGGTCTTTGGTATGGTATGCAGGGCTGCTTGTTCACTGTGTGGTTGCTCTGCGAACATGCCAGCGTCCCTCTTTGGAAATAGCTTAGGGTCAGCCGGTATCATGTCGACTCATTCTTGGTGTTATTTTATTTGATCTCTCAGTGCTTTATTTTCATTTTCCATTTCTTCCATCCTCTTTAGAATAGCGGCGAGGGCGTTGTCGACTGCATTGTTAGTAACATTGTGAGTTATACCTGGTGTTGGAGGGGCTGGTTGGTCGCGTTGTTCATCTACTCGTTGCACTACGTTCTCGCAGTCTCTGTAGTTGTGTGTGGAGTGGGCTTGTTGAGAACGCTTTCTAGCATATCAATCAGCCATACTTCGAGGAGCTTTTTCGTGGCCGGTGGCATCCCTTATTTTGTGGAGGTAGAGGCCCTTTTCCATTTGGTTTTGTTATGCTAAAACCGGGGGAAGGGTGGCGACCTCTCGTGCCTGGGGGAGGCAGTGAGAATCACGTCCTCGCCTAACGTGTCACAGGTCTCGTTGATAGCGTTCATGAGGTTGCTAGGGAAATCACATGTTACTTTAGTCCTCTCTCCTTGGTTACCTGCCATGTAGGTTTTTGTACGTGCAAAGAAAGAGAAAAATCTTGGGGGTTTTGAGGTTAGTGACTCATGTTAGCTGTAGATCTAAAGGGAACTAAAAAATTAACTA
The DNA here is from genome assembly GCA_005239495.1 of Nicotiana undulata. Classification (NCBI taxonomy): domain Eukaryota; kingdom Viridiplantae; phylum Streptophyta; class Magnoliopsida; order Solanales; family Solanaceae; genus Nicotiana; species Nicotiana undulata. The sequence continues at coordinate 1,824 of ML264985.1, read as the reverse complement.
AGACGACGCCAAACTATTTGACCAAAAATATTGATTTTGGTTCAACCAATTAGATTTAAATAAAGAAGAGTTAATCTTAGCCAATAATAGTATCCTAAAGATAAAGTTATCAATGTTGTGACCAAAACATTGCATTTATGTTCATATGGTAATGAATATAAGCAATAACAACAATATTCAATTATCCAAAAAATAGAATATGGCATTAAATAGCAATAAGTGGCATTTAAGTAAATAAACGTGTGAGTCGCCCGATGTAAGGACCCGTAAAATTTCTTTACTAAATAAGATGCCCGGGTAGGTCCCCATGTTGTTATAACTATAGAAATTCTTAAAAACGAACCTTTTTGAAGTAAAAAGTACCCCGGGACTTGAAAGATAAATTTTCTAGAATTGTGCGGATCTGCGGTCCACTATGCGATCGCAGATCAGGTATGCGGACCGCATAGTGATCACATAACTGGACAGTTGGTGTTCATTTTGAGGACAGCTATGAGGCCCAAAATGCGATCGCATTTTGGCAATGCGGGCCGCATAGTTGTCGCACTCTTGCACCTCCATTTTTGCAGAGGAGGTTATGCGATGCACTATGCGATCGCATAACAGGTATGTGGACCGCATAGTGGTCGCATACCTGGGAATTCTGTTTCCCATTTTGTCCCAGCCGAGGGCCATTTATGCGACAGGAATGCAAATCGCATAGCAGGAATGCGATCGCATTCCTGACCACATTCCCTCCTTCGGGGCTTCTAATTTCTAAATTTTATACCCGAACCCCAGCCTAATAAAACACCTACCCCTTTCATTTTAACGTCTATCTACCTAAAATAGAGAGAAGGGAGAGTGAGTTTAGTGAGATAAAGCCATCTCCTCCACCAAATTGGTCCTCCATTTCTACTCAGGCCTGGAAATCTTCGAGTAGTCGTTGTCTTCTTCACCATAAAAGGTAAAGTTCTCACCCCATTTATGCCTTGAATTCTCTTAATATAGCTAAAATGGGACACACCTAGGTGGTTCTTGAAGATGAGAGTTAAGACCTTGCATGCATGTGATTAACTTACCATAACCTAGTAAACGGAAGCAAGTTAGAGTAATCTTTCACTAAAAAGGGTTTAGTTAATCTAAGGGATCACATAGTGTTTGATAAAATGCCCACATAAGTTCATGATTTCTAATTCTAATTCTAAACATGTCATCTTGTAAATTAGATTGAAGGCGTTAGAAGGTCCAGTGGTTTTAGAATAGATATTAAAGGGATATTCCGACTCGAGGTATGTATGGCTAACTTTAATCTTTGTAGAGTCGCCTTGTTGGTGTCCGAGCATTCGGTATGAATTCCTGGTTCGATTGTATTTGAATCGATTGTCCTATTGTGATGAGGTGAAGAATCATGTTCTCTGAATGCCTTAAGTTGATTACCATGTCACCATGCTACTTGAGATTGTGAAATATGATTCTTTGTGCTTACCCTGTCATGTGCAAGACTCATTATATGCTTGAACTTATCGGTATGAAAGAAAGTGCTACTAAATGAATGAAAATGGTAATGAACTCAATTGTTGAATGAATCCAAGTGTTAAGGGATGTGTAGTAAATGATGGGAAAGAAAAGTGAATTTATTTAACTGATCTAAACAGTTATGGCGTCCCATATATGACTCACTGCTTGGTAAAGATTATTGTGCCCTTGTTTTCACATGGTTGTGTGGTTGTTATAAATTTATACTCTTGATGGAATAAATCCTTGTGATTAAATTGTTGCTTGTTGTTGCTATCTAAATGATGTACGGTGGGATCGGGTTGCGCACCGCAACAGGTGAAATAA